>CAUDMG010002880.1:185000-370000 GCA_958450375.1 Homarus gammarus | reverse complement strand
GGGCATTGCAGAAGACTGGATAATGCCCTAGACAAGGGTCAAGGCTGGAGAGCGAATGGACACGTCTAACCTATGCCACGGATTTTTTCACTACTGGCGTGGCGTGGGTACGCACAAAGGAGCAGAGGAGCGCGCCCAACTCGCGTGATCCAGACATTTGCTAGATTTTCTATATAATTAATTAATACTCTCTTGATTTGAACTTAACAGAGTAAGACAATGATGCATATTAATAGCATACATAATTATACAATTAACCTAAGTAACTAAGAGCAATAATAATATAATAAGTACAATAAACAAATTATTAATAGCTTGCGTGAAATGGAAACGTGAACACAAGCCTCCACTGTGTGAGTTCCCGAGCGCCACAGGCATGTGACACCTCCCCCAAAAAAGTGAGCTTACAACTAACTGGAAGCGAAAATGGATATACAGCTACACAGTGAAAGTAATAACTAACACAATTGGTTCAAATCAATATGAAGCAAAATAATTCATAATATAACACAAGGTACTCAATGACAATAAAACAAAAAAAAGTAATTTGCATATAGACACAGTTACTAAATAATCAGACTCGAGAAAGTGCATCAGCCAACACGTTCTCCTTTCCGCGGATATGGGAAATGTTCAAGTTATAGGGCTGAAGTGATAGAGCCCACCTCAAAAGTCTTTGGTTGGTATGTTTCATCTTGTCAACAAAAGTAAGTGGGTTATGATCAGTGAACACTTGAATGGGATAAGCAGTGCTGCCAATATATACTTTGAAGTTTTCTAGTGCCATGATCAGTGATAAAGCCTCCTTTTCAATGGTGGCATAGTTTCTCTGATATTTGTTAAATTTTCGAGAAAAATAGCACAACGGATGAAGCACTTGATCACTCTCACCCTCTTGCATAAGCACCGCACCGGCGCCAACTTCACTGGCGTCGACATGGAGAGTGAACTGTTTCTGGAGGTCAGGTGCAAGTAGTACAGGAGCATTTGCCAGCAGGGATTTAAGATTCTCAAAAGATTTCTGGCAAGCCGTAGTCCACTTGAAGGTTTTCTTGCCACGCAGCAGGTCAGTCATGGGAGAGGCAACGGAGGAGAAGTTTGGACAAAAACGGCGGTAGTACCCCGCCATACCCAGCAACCTCATCACACTCTTCTTATCGCCGGGCACCGGATACTGTTGAATTGCCTCAGTTTTGGCTGCTATAGGCTGGACTTCCCCTTGCCCGACCACATGCCCCAAGAAAGTGACGTGGGCATGGCCGAACTCAGTTTTGACAAGGTTCACCGTCAGCTTGCTTGCAGCCAGTACAGAGAAGAGGGCTTGTAGACGACTCATGTGATCTTCCCAGGAACTGCTGAAGACGATAAGGTCGTCTAGGTAACAGCGGACACCTTCCAGACCAGACGTGATGAAATTCATGAGGCGTTGAAAGGTTGCAGGGGCGTTCCGCATGCCAAACGGAAGGACTGTGAATTGGTACAGCCCCTCAGGAGTGACAAAAGCAGAGATGGCCCTGGAGCGTTCAGTCAGTCTTATCTGGTAGTAGCCCTGGAGGAGATCCAATTTGGTCACGTACCTTGCCTGTCCAAGATCGTCGATCACGTCGTCAATGCGTGGCAAGGGATAACCATCGGGTTCAGTGACAGCATTCACCTTGCGATAATCCACACACATCCGCATTGACCCACTTGGCTTTGGAACTAGAACAACAGGGGATGCCCATGGACTGATGCTGGGTTCGACGAGGCCTAGCTCTAGAAGACGCTGTACCTCGGCTCGCACACACTCCCGCTTGAAGGCGTTAAGACGGTAGGGACGCTGTCGGATTGGCTTGGCTCCCCTGGTCTCAACGTCATGCTCCAGCACTGAACAAGAGAGTGGGTAATCACCAACTATAACAGGATACTCCTGTAATAGAGACCTTATATTATTGGCTTGGTCACTAGAGAGATGGCACAACTTAGCACTGGGGTCCTCCAAGATAGTCGAGTTTTCAACTTTTACACTAGACCCATTCATTATTTCAGAAAAACACTGATCTTTATCATCTGTACACTCTGGCACAATGATACAATTTGGCAAGGATTGATCAACACAAGCAACTGCTTTTCCCAGGGTTTCGTTACGAACATGATATGACTTTAAGAGATTGACATGGATAAGGCGTTTTTTCTTACGCCGTTCAGGGGTGCTAATCACATAATTCACGGACCCCTGTTTTTCTAGTACTTCATATGGACCACTATATTTGGATTTAAAAGGGTGATCATGTAAGGGCAGGAAGGCCAACACCTGCTCCCCCACTTGGAATTCTCTAGGTTTTGCCTGATGGGCCTTATCAAAATGCAGTTTCATTTTCACCTGAGCACACCTTAAGTTGGACTGGGCAAGTTCTACAGCCAGACGCAACTTCTCCTTGAATTGGACCACATATGAAGCTAAGGGCGTCGCGCTCTGATCACTCAACCAACACTCTTTTAACACCTTAAGAGGCCCTCGCGCCTCATGTCCATAGACGAGCTGGAAGGGCGAGAATCCTAGCGACTCTTGTTTACTGTCCCGAACAGCAAACAAAAGCAGGTCAACTCCCTCGTCCCAATCCTTCCCAGTCTCCAGACAGAAGGTGCGCAACATGAGTTTTAGTGTCTGGTGAAACCTCTCTACCACCCCCTGTGACTGAGGGTGATAGGCCGAAGACCTCGACTGCCGGACTCCCAGGGTTTGCATTACCTGATTAAACAACCGGGAAGTAAAATTGGAACCCTGATCTGATTGCACCACTGTAGGAAGGCCTACTTGAGTGAAGAAGTGGGTTAAGGCTTTGATAACATTCTTCGCTGTGATGCGGCGCAAGGGAATGGCTTCAGGATAACGGGTTGCACAATCAATAATGGTTAGCAAGAACTGATGACCACGAGGGGTCTTAGGTAAGGGACCGACACAATCTATGACCACCTTACTAAAGGGCTCTTCAATGACTGGGATAGGCTGCAGAGGGAATGGTTTAACACTGGGGTTCGGTTTCCCCGCTACCTGACAATCATGGCAAGTGCGACAGTAAGAGCTGACGTCTTTCTTCATCCTAGGCCAAAAGAACTGGGATAAAATTTTTGCATAAGTCTTCCTAACTCCTAAATGACCACCCACCCCATCATGAGCGATACTAAGTATGTCCTGCCGCAAAGGTTTGGGAATAACAACTTGATGATGAACTAACCAAGGGTGATTGGCAGGAGAATTGGAGGGACGGAACTTCCGCATTAATACACCAGACCTAGTGTAGTAGCAATTTGATTCTTGCTCGGCTTCGGTCTCAGTAACTGACCTATTGAGAAAACCTACTAGCTCAGGATCCCCTGCTTGTAGCTCAATAAGCTTACTCCTAGTGATGGGAGAGGAACCAAAACTAGTGACATCTGGGTTCCTATCTCCATCAGAACTACTCTGGAGGTTATCTGGTTGTGGGGAATCCTCAAAAAATTCACTGAGACCAAGATCAGTATGGTCCGGCTGGATAAGATTATCCTCGGACTTCTCACAGTCCTGAAGGGAAACTTCATTAACTTCACTAGTCTCTTCTACCTCTGTACTGCGGCTCATGCTACGGGTCACAGCACACGCAGGGAACAACCCTGGAAGGTCTACTTCTAACTGCACAGTATTATTCTCGGCAGTGGGACAAGATGAGATCACAACATTAGGGAACATCATGTCGCCAACGAGGTCATTTCCTATCAATAGAGAGACCCCTTCTACAGGTAAGCTATCTACTACTCCTAACGTGACATAACCTGACTTTATGGATGACCGCAAGTACACTTGACAAAGGGGAATACGCGACCCACCGGTCAAACCGTTCACAAGCACCCAGCTACCAGTATAGCATGAATCCAGGAATGGAGCAGCTTCTTTAGTAACAAGAGATAAGGCTGAGCCTGTGTCTCTCAAGAGTTTAACAGAAGTGGATTGACTGAATTGATCCAAAGCTAAGGAACCAGGAGAACAAAATGGTTCAAAGGTTGATATCATAGAAGAGGGGGAAGCATTCAGGGCAACAGTCTGACTGAGGGCAGTGACACAGGGCTCCAATAACTTCTCAGATTGCTCGGCCACCCTGACCAAAAGAGTGGGGGATCCTTGGTGAGAGGGATTTCTTTTCTTTAACTTGAGACAGTCGCTGATGACATGTCCTGGCTTCTTACAGTACCTGCAACTAGAGTTTCTCTCACCAGTAGGAGTGGATCCACCTGTCCCATGGACCATGGGCTCACCCGGGGTAGATGATGCAGAACCTGAGGGTCGGGTCGGTATGACAAGAGGCAGGGACCCCGATGTAGATGTTGGTGTGGGCCGCTTGAAGGAAGTGAAGGACTGGGACATGGGAGCATAAGACCTGGAATTTACATTTCTATTAGTTAAGGAATAATGGTCAGCCACTGGACCAGCATCAGCCAGGGTACAGATACCTCTCTGATCCAAGTGTGCTCGAATGTCGCCTGGGATACACTTTTTCACCTCCTCTAGCAGGATTAGTTCAACAAGCTTGTCATGTTCCTCATGGGCAGACTGACTTTCAATCCACCTCCGACAAAGAACCTGTTTTTGCCTGAAGAACTCCACAAATGTTTGTTTGTCAGTCTTCCGGCAGTTACGGAACTGTTGCCGGTAGGCTTCAGGAACAAGTTTGTAAGCACTCAAAACCGCAGACTTAACAAGGGCATAGTCTAGACATTGATCCTCAGAGAGGGCAGAAAACACATCTAATGCCTTACCAGTGAAAGATCTATAAATAAGTTGAGACCATTGAGAAACAGGCCACTTGTTAAGTCGGGCAATTTTCTCAAAAAGAGAGAAGAATTTGTCTGGTTCTTCCTCATTAAATTTAGGAACACTGTTGAGACATTTGTCTAAACTGAATGTTGAAGTATTACTACCTTGAGCCAAACCTCGTTGTTTGAGAGTTTCCAGCTCCACCTCGAGTCTTTTGAGTTCAACTTGTAAGGCCAAATTACTTGGTGTAACAATTTCCTCTGAATTTCCCGACGGTTGGGCTATGATTTCATTGTCAATAAGGTACTTGAGGACAGCCTCTTCTAACCTAGACTTATTCATGGAAGAGCGGCCTTCTACTTCATAAAAATCAGCGAGGGATTGCCACTCTGCCTTAGTAAGCCCCTTCAGTACTTCGTCTGAAGGTGAAGCCAAAAAGCTTTCTAGGTTAAACATGTTGAACTCAAAATCGAGTAGCGAAAAAAATAACCGTGGCAGCTAAGCTAACTAGCTAGCTAATTAATAATATCAAAATGCAATAAACTGTGAAACACAGCAAGGGATTAACCAAACACCTGGTACACAAGATAAGGGTTAACTCACCAGTAGCTTAAGCAATAACAGGAGCAATATAAATGAACACTGAACACAGCAACTAGCATCCAAAAATACTTAGCGATGAAACAACACCTGGCGAGTAACAACACTTGATATGACAACAATGGCGGTTAACTCCCGGACACAGGCCCCCACTTGTCGTGATCCCAACTACCCTTAATATTTGGGGAGAGAATCCTACCCCAAGTTACTAACAATTAAAGGAACAAATAGGGAACACGGCAATAATTATCCTCACCAAAAAACCTACTCAACTAAGTGTACTTGAAAAGTAAGAACAGTTGAAATAAGTGAATCACAAAAGGGAAGATAATTAATTAATTCAATTTATGTTTTAAATGGAGTAATGATTAGCAAACCTGAATTTAAGGGAATAAGTAATTGTATAATAAAATAAGAGTAATGCCGGAAGGACGTAGATATACTGTAAGGAGTTAGACCAAACAAATATTACTTAGCATTACTATATTACACAAGACATACGAAACACGTACATACAACAATCACTACAAAATGATTATCCCTACCAAACAGGAGATTCCATACCACCAGGATCCCTTCCTAGGCCTAACTAAACGTGTCACTAATACCTGATACCCCTAGGGCATTGCAGAAGACTGGATAATGCCCTAGACAAGGGTCAAGGCTGGAGAGCGAATGGACACGTCTAACCTATGCCACGGATTTTTTCACTACTGGCGTGGCGTGGGTACGCACAAAGGAGCAGAGGAGCGCGCCCAACTCGCGTGATCCAGACATTTGCTAGATTTTCTATATAATTAATTAATACTCTCTTGATTTGAACTTAACAGAGTAAGACAATGATGCATATTAATAGCATACATAATTATACAATTAACCTAAGTAACTAAGAGCAATAATAATATAATAAGTACAATAAACAAATTATTAATAGCTTGCGTGAAATGGAAACGTGAACACAAGCCTCCACTGTGTGAGTTCCCGAGCGCCACAGGCATGTGACAATATACATACATATATATACATACATACATACACACACACATATACTTATGCATATACATACATATATATACATATATACATATACATATATATATATATATATATATATATATATATATATAATTATTATTATAATAAAGCCGTTTGTGGTTGTGTTGTGAATGGCAGGTGAGGGAGGAGGAGGTGGCCAGTATTGGTGAGCGGGTCACTGTGGAACTTCTAGCCAAGGATACTGTCGCACGACTGGTTACTCACTGTAATGTCACTCCTGAAGACACCCGCTTGGCGATCAAGAAACTGCAGTACGTCATCATGGAACTGGACCCTACTCTACGGTGCTAAACTAACATACTACGGTACTCGAATTGGACACTGTAATAAGAACTTTGTTGTAGGAGTGTGTAGTGCGCTGTAGTGTGTGAGTGTGAACCACATAACAATATGTACCATACGACTACCGAGCACACATGTAGTTGGGAGCGCCTGGCAGCCAAGTCGTGATTGAGTGGAGCAAGTGACGTCATAATGAGTAAGCAGACTGCTCAAACCAACCAATTTAACAGAACCTAACCTAACCTAGATAAACCTAACGTAATCTAATCTAACAAAACTAAACCTCCCCAAACTTAAGTTTAACCAAATGTGACCCAGGATATGCTTGGCGTCGTCTGAGGTGTTATAAAGAACCCCAGTCTCAAGAAGCCGGTCGTAACATACTGGTAATGCATGGAGAAAATAATAATAATATTAATAATAATAATAAACGTTCTATTAATAGAGTTGCAGCCGGTGGCTGAAAATATACAGACTTACATGCATTGAATACATCTCACCAAATAGATGCTTTCCTCGCTGAATTTAATATCACCACCAAAATACCTAAAGTTTGACGAAATTCCACTTCAGTAAGCGTATTAAAGTGTATTTTAATGGAGATTTATATATAGAAAAACAAGAAAATTAGGCAGTAGGGTAGTTAGGGTGTGTGTGTTAGGGTGTGTGTGACGATAGTCATAAACATAAAGAGCGGACATTTGCGGGGTCTGTTCTCCCGGTTGATAAATGCAGCCGTTGCATAAATTATAGAACAAGTATTTTGTTTTTTAATGCTAAAGATGTTATTTAAGCCTCTAAAACCGATTACAGTACAAGTTATACATCATCACCGTTTATCAAACTCTGATAAATGGTGTAGAAATGCGACGCCTGGCCAATAACTTCACAGAAGGATGAAGTGACGCTAATCATTATAAGTATGTATGTTTGAGATGGAAATTAAGTTAACTATTCTGATCCTTAATTAGCTGTATTGAAATGTTCCCAATAGCTTCAAATTCTACAAGCAACAGGTATACCTATTACAGATTTGTTAACGAGATATAACAGCAATAGTTGCCAAAATATGTTTAATTCAGAAAATAATTAATAACTAATTTACTTGCACTCCTACAATATACAGGTATATTCAAACTCTATAAGGTAACCCAATATTATATAAACTTCATGGCTATCAAGACGAAATTCCATTTATCATATTAGATCGCCCAATGAGAAGAGATATTTGCTAGTCTATAATTGGTAATTGGCTTTAGCGAAACCTTTCAGCAACACCCGATTATATGACAATTTACAAGTTTATTTCATTGTATTGTATTGTACTGTACTGTACTATACCACAGACAATCCAGCATGTTTTAGTCGGACTGGAATAAAAACCATGAATGATATACAGTGCAAGTATTTTTGACAATACTATCAAAATAATTGTTATGAAATATGATACGCCTTTCTGGTGACATTCTAATAAACAAATCCATTAACTGCAAATACAATGTTGGTGTAAAGGCCTGGGACTTAGGGATATAAATCCCTTACCAGACTAATCAGGATCTTAATAAAGGAATGTCAAGGACCATGGTTTCCTGAGGAATAACAAACAACCGTTTGAGATTGACATCTCTTTACTATAAAAATATAACACAAAATTCTGACACCACTTAACGAACATCAAGTCACAATTACGAGAGTCAAACAATTAATGCAGTAAACAGTTAATGGAATCAAATAATTAAGGGAAGCAAATAATTAAAGGGAAGCAAACAATTAAGGGGAGTCAGCAATTAAAGGAATCAAACAATATTATGGAATCAAACAGTTAATGGGAGTCAACAACTGATAGAGTCAAACAATAAAAGAGGGTCAGCAATTAAAGGAATCAAACAGTAAAATCAAACAATGAACAGATATTTCCTACGACAGTGGCCCTGGGGGAAGGTTCTGGAACACAGTGATCCACAAGCAGGGTAGGGAAGCGTCCATTCAACTCCACACTCGAGTGACAGTGGCGATGTCTTGAAATCAGGGTTGCCAACTCGGATTTTCAAATGTCGCTAGGCTGGTACCTAAAAGTAGCTAAATCTTCCATGGAAAGTCGCGAGCTATTATTCCCCCCCTTCAGTAATTTGATGCAAATAATATTTTCATAATGCCGACTATAATGGACGGAGTATAAATAAAATGCATTATGTAAAGATAAAAATATTATTTTTTTTAAAGTTTAATGTGCACACTTACCTATTATTCAATAGTAATTGCATCCCAGTCCTCTTCGTAGTCGTCGGCAGTGTGAACAACTGTAGAGCTGGAAGCATGTGAAGTGCTTGGTTCAGGTTCTCTTGTAACTGTATGCCTCCACAGTCCCTATCTTTCTTAAAATATCACGAGGAAGTTCATAACTTGCACAACAGGTTGTGGGGTATGTGATGTTTGATTCACACTCAGGATGGAATGGAGAAAGGAAACTCACAATGTGCTCTCTATATACATGTTATATTGGATGTACGATGCAGCTTGGTGCTGGGAAGGCAGCATGGTTACAAGCGTGATGTAGAGAGAGCTGGTTGGTGAGGACGCTCAGAGAAGGGCAGCTTGTGGGTCGCCATGCTCGCCAGCGGGAGAGAGGACCGCCAGGCAGGCGGAGGAGGAACGAGGGCCGCCAGGCAGCGGCGGAGGATGTGTTGCTGGCTGCGGCTGTAGGTAGAAAAGAGGCAGGTCACCACGAGGTCAGGTCTTAAATAGCGGGGGTTGGCGTGGCTTAGTAGTTGACCCCGCTCCGTGGTGTATGGCGGCGCTGGTTGACCTAGACCACGAGGCATACACTGGGGAATTGGTGGGGTCGGCTAGGCAGCGACAAACAGCGTTTGTAGGGGAGAATTCCACTACAATACTCCCCCTTCCCTCCAGGCGGTGTAGGAGACTTGTTGTCTGCAGAGTTGTATAGCACATGTGAGGCAGAACGGGCGGTGCATGCCTCATGTGAGACAACGGCGATGGCGTGGATGAGCCGGTCGCTGGATACAACTGTCTTTTTACACCATATCTGTTGGAGTAAAGGGAGAAAAAGGGTGTGTGGAGGCGATGAATGTTGTGCTTCCCTCACGGCAGGTCGGAGTCGTCAGATGCGCCTGCTGGGGTGTGTGGGCCTGGGTCAGGAGCAGGGGCTGCGTCAGCAGAAGCGGATGAGGGCTCGTGACAGCAGCTGGGTCCACGACAGCAGCAGGGTGCAGGACATTAGCAGGGAGTACCTGGGGAGAAAAGAGAGGTGTGTGCGTCCGCACTCAGGAACAGAGGCCGCATCAAGGGCGGCAGGGGTTACTGCTGGGCCGGGGTCGGCGTCTGAGGCAGGACGGGTGTGCTGGGGTCGGTAGGACGTGGTGCTTGGGGCAGGAAGAGGAGCTGGTGTCTGCTTAGAGTAGCAGAGCTGCTCTATGGTGTGTAACGTGCGGTGTAGAAACAGTAGCTGTAGAGCCGATGAGAGCTGCTTTTGTGTGGATAAGCCAGTCTTCCATGTTGCTTGAGGACTGGGAGCGTGATCAGTTTCTCCTCCATCTTGTGTGAGTGCGAATCTCCGGGAGTCATCAATTGTGGGGTATGGGTTCAAGATGTTTGGTTCACACTCAGGATGGAATGGAGAAAGGAAACTCACGATGTGCTCTCTATATACATGTTGTATTGGATGTACAATGCAGCTTGGTGCTGGGAAGGCAGCATGGTTACAAGCGTGATGTAGAGAGAGCTGGTTGGTGAGGACGCTCACAGGAGGACAGCTTGTGGGTCGCCATGCTCGCCAGCGGGAGAGAGGACCGCCAGGCAGGCGGAGGAGCGAAGGGCCGCCAGGCAGCGGCGGAGGAGGTGTTGCTGGCTGGTTGGCGTAGGTAGAGAGAGAGAGGCAGATCACCACGAGGTCAGGTCTTAAATAGCGGGGGTTGGCGTGGCTTAGTAGTTGACCCCCGCTCCGTGGTGTATGGCGGCGCTGGTTGACCTAGACCACGAGGCATACACTGGGGAATTGGTGGGGTCGGCTAGGCAGCGACAAACAGCGTTTGTAGGGGAGAATTCCACTACAAGGTGTTCTGTCTTTTTAACCCATACTTTATTGTAAGAATTGCCTTTAATGTCGATAGTTTCATTTTGATGCGCAATTTTGATTTCACAAAGTTCATATTACTAAATGTGCGCTCTACATTTGCGTTTGAATGCTGAAGAGATAAGGCAGCGAGTGCAATTTCAGCCAGATCATGGTAAGGGTTTTCACCTGTCGCATCTCTGTAATTTGCCACTTCTGACCACAATTTTAGGGTGTTAGATGTTTCTGTCCAGATTGTGTGATGCAGTTTTTTCCACTGGAAATCAATCTTGGTAAGGGTGCTGGAATCTTCTGTAAAGAAGTGTGCCAAACTAAGTATATCTGATTTAATAGGCTTCAAGCATTCATGGGCACTCAGAAAAGAAATAGACTGCAGCACACGAATGTTGTCAGGTAAGCGTTGACGAAGTTGTTTTATGAGTTCAACCCGTTCAAATGTATTGTCCCTGTAACCCCGTTGCTATATATTATGGCTCGAAATTAGGAAAACTGAGTTTTCATGGACAGTCCAAAAGTATCCAGAAAGTCGCTAGATTTCTGTGGATATCTCTAGATTTGCGACAAGTCGCAAATCGCTCTAAAATGTAGCTAGAAAAAAACAAAAAGCTCTAGATCTAGCTACAAAGTCGCTAAGTTGGCAACTCTGCTTGAAATGGCAGGAGAACACAGGGGCACAGACTGAGGAGTTGAATTGACGGTCGTGGTATGTGGTAGTGGTAGATGACCAGAGAATTGACAGTCGATAGGTGAAGGTCTGGGGACACAGCCCACGAGTCAGAAGCCTTGATGAGGTCACAGCCAGAATTTGACGAACAGCAGGGTAGGTAGATAGTGACTGTATGGCGGCTGGGGTGAATCTGCCGGTGACACAGGTAGCCGTTGCCGTTCTCACCTCTGTCCAACCCCCCCCAAGTGTTGGTCGCACCAGCAAACGAGAGAGTTAGCAGCGGTAACGAGCAGGAAGATCGTTTCCGCCCTTACAGTTGGGAAGCCTTTATTATCTTGTCAATGTCACTGCATTACCATTTGACAACACAATTTTCATGTTAGATCTATTATCTTCAAATAAGATTTACCAATATTAAAAAATGAAACTAGATTCACCACTTGAAAGAGGTGATGTTCTCCCCTAGAAAGTCAGCCAAGATCACCAACAGTTCAAATGTGACTAAGATCTTATTCTGGATGTGGATGTTGACAACTTGCTGAGGTTCTCTGATCACTGTAGGGAGGTAAATCAGGCAAATAAACTACTTGGTCATATATCAAGATTATAAACATACCTAGATGGTCCGTCCCTCGTAATGCTCTTCAAAAGTGAGGTACTATTCCTCCTCCGCCTGTAGTACTGTACTGTCCTTCAGTCTGGTACCCAAGATATTGCTACATACTGCCAGTTTCTTGATAATGTCCAAAAGAGGGCCACCCGACTGGTCTCCAGCACCCTACCTATCAAGAGATTAGAACACCTGTAATTGCACACAGCCGCCAGCCGAAGCAGAAGAACAAGCAGCCTCTGCAGGGACGCAGCCGAACACAAGCAGGTACTCAAGGGACCCCAGAGACAGCAGCAGTAGTGGCGTCTCCTCCACTGTCCCATTCTCCTCAGCTTGCTGTGCCTCGCAAAACACCTCCATCCCAGAGAAAAGACACGCTGATAAATCGTTTGGCTCGATTGACATACTTGATCTCTCCCACGGTATCGGACCTCCCTGAGGAACGCCGAATACTGCTGAGGGACTTGGTGTGACGAGAGACCATTAGTGAGTTATCAGACTTTTCCCTACCACTCCTTTTTTCTCTTCCACTGCCGTAAGAGGACCTACTCCTCTGTCAGTTGACGCACAGGGGAATATTCGTCTAGCAGCGCCCTTTGTCCCCACACCTCGCTCAGAGCGTGTTTGTGTGCAGGACAAAGGGTCAGCAGAGCCTGCCGATTCACCGGGGACCTGTGTGATCGTGCAAAGTCTTCCCTAAGTGAGGGGCGCAGGAATTTAGGGACACCTGTTAGGGGAGATCTACATAAATCTCCACTTAGGACTTAGGGAACATGCCCTCCATAAAAATTAAAGTGGACCCCACCCGCCAGCAATCTTCAGACCTGGCCTCACTGATTATGAAAACATAATAAAAATTTTCCTCCAGACTGATGAAGATGCAGACAGATTCCACTCCCCAGAGGTAAGTAAAAAACTCTAAGGTAGTGGCTCGACTGAGTACCGTGCAAATGCACCCTGATATGCCGGAAAATCACCCCTCCTATCTTAGAAAACACTAATCTCCTCGCTGAACTAAACTCACACAACAACAACCATCGGCAACTCGGATGGGAACCCTACCCATGCTCAAAATCACCACAGCAACACAAACAGATGCCATTGCACTTAAATCCCTAGGCATAAAAATAAGCAACAACATCATCCCCTCACGTGACATAGAATTCCAACACTTCATCAAGGTTCACCAATACTACAACTGTTACCAATTCAAACACAACACCAACCAGTGCAAAAACACACAAACATGCCCAAAGTGTGCCAACAAAGGCCACTCCTACCGAAACTGCATGGCCACGGAGACAAAGTGCAGCAACAATGAAGGCCCACACACTGCCATCAGCAATAAAAATGTCAAATCTGGTTGGATAACAGCACAACACCACTCCCTCCCCACCGACCCTCACTCCTCACAGCACCACAACCTCCACCACCTCCCCATCACTCACTCCCTACACCCACGACCCACCCCACCCGCACATGCTGGACCAACAACCTGTCATAGGAACAGCCTACCAGGAGGCCACGCCTCTCAAACGCAACAGAACTCTCCCACACCCACTATAGACTCCAGAACTCATAGCCCTCACAAACCAATTCCAACTGCTACAACAGAGTAGTTAATTTTACCACCACACCATCCCGTTAAGTACTGTACTGTGGTGTCCCTCGGGACTCATTAGTTTAAAACTCGGGTTGAAACACGATGACCCTCTTCAAGGGGATATATTGTTTAATAATACGGGCGTAAAGGCCAACGGCCTACCGACCATACACATACAGCACCTGATACCTACAATACCGAACCCGCTCTCACCTTCCCCACGGCTCCCATCAACCCCCACCCATCGACCACCATGCCCCCTCCACCCCAACAAGGTAACAGTTAATACCCACGCCCCTCCAACTCAGCCAGGCTCACACCTGACCTCTGTCACCTGACCACCATTACCACACTCTCCGCCACCCGGACTAGAGACACCTTTGCTCCTACCGCCACCCAGACCAACCACTCACCTGCTCCTGCACCATAAACACCCCAAAACAAAGCCAAACAAAGGGGAAGAACTCCTCGCCCCACTCACCCCACAACCACAAAAAATCAACAACTAAAGTGATATTCAGGAAACTGCTATACCCTGACCCAAACAACCCCGACATGGCCCCCGACCATACTCCCACCACTCCCTACTCCCCTGCACCCAACCACGTCACCGCCCAACCTTCACTTACATACACGCTCTCACTCACTCGACACCAAACGCAACCCCCCTCACCCCATAACCACATCTAAGAAACAAACCACAAACAAGACACACAAGCACAAACATGATCACCATAATGCAATTCAACTGCAGAGCATACCTTGCAAACAAACACATTATCTCTCTCCTCCTCAACTCAACTCAACTAACAAGCCGATCAGTGGCGAAGAGGATAAAAGTAAAGTAAAAAAGAAGAGGAGGGAGCGGCCTCCGGTGTGAGATGAAGAATCGGTGAGGATAGACAGGGCTCCGGAGGAGGTACCAAATTCTGTTGAGGATATTGGAGAGAGAGGAGTGGGTGAGCGAGGGATGGATCCTCCATCTCGGGAGAAGGAAGGAGGCGGGTCACCAGGGCTTGCAAAGTGCGCCCCTGTTGGGTCAGGGCGTCCAGAATGAGTTGTTGTTGCGTCTGCACAGTCGCAATTGTCTCCACAAGCGAGGTGAGTTGGGCAGAGGTAAGGTTGATTTGCTTGGAGTGGCGATCCAGACGGAGAGTGATTGTTTCCATAGGTACAACTTGGTGTACCTGTGCAGGAGTTGGATGTGGTGGCGAGGGCCCGACTGGGCAGGTGGTGGTGGTGGTGGTGGTGGTGGTGGTAGCGACGTAGAGGGACAGTGAGGGTTCAGGTGAGCAAGAGGTGGTGGTGCTGGTGCTGGTGAGAGACAGCGGGGGTCCGGGTGGGCAGGAAGTGGTGGTGACGGGGAAGAAAGGTGAAGACTCAGGTGAGCAAAAGGTGGTGGTGCTGGTAAAGGACAGCTG
The DNA here is from genome assembly GCA_958450375.1 of Homarus gammarus. Lineage (NCBI taxonomy): Eukaryota > Metazoa > Arthropoda > Malacostraca > Decapoda > Nephropidae > Homarus > Homarus gammarus. Next base: position 354,897 of record CAUDMG010002880.1, on the reverse strand, counting down.
GGGTCCAGGTGGGTAGGAGGTGGTGGTCACTGTGTGGCAGGGCCAGCAACACCCTCGTTCCAAGAACGGTAGGGAGAGGGAAGGAGGGGAGAAAGGATAGGTGGTAGGGGTGATAGGATAGATGGTAGGGGAGAGGAAATCAATGGGAAATCCTTGGTGGCTGGAAGAGGGACCGGGTGTTAAGACTAGATGTTTTTATAAAAAATAAATTACAGTCATAAACTTAAAAAAACATAGCTGCCACTGTGCTGAAAACTGGGTCTTACTATAGTTCTCTGCACAGACTGGGATTAGTAGAGTCTCTGAATTCTTCAGAAATAGGACTTTTAAGGAGCAGTCTCCTACAGCTTTTGTTGACGCCCACGGCACGCATGCGCCGCGCCGAACCGTTGTCCATTTCCCGCAACAGCCGAAATCCTGCTGCTTGCTGGGTGTTCAGGCCAACGGCCAGCAAAACAGGCAACATGTTTGGAGGAAAGTGCCCACTGTTCCGCCGCCTTTACACTGGTGTATGGAGTGCAGTGCCGGATTTAGACCTGTGGAGGCCCATGGGCAGCCTCTTTGTGGAGGCCCCCTCATTATAACTACCCAAGAGGGTGGGGTGGCGAGTGAAGCGAGCCTAAACACTTCTTTGAAGAATTTTGAAGCCATATGTAGTTATAATGAGGAAATTAGAGCATTGAGAAATTTTTAATTAACTGTATATTTATTGATAGTGTACAAATTCCCAACACACACACACACACACAAAAGTGAGACATGACTGGAGTCATTCATGTGGTTTCAAGTCGACCAGGCCTGATATAGCTACTACCGCACATGTGGAGGCCCCCCACATTGTGGAGGCCCCTGGGCAGCTGCCCACTTTGCCCACTCCTGAATCCGGCCCTGCTGGAGTGAGGTATTAGTCAAGATGGAAGGTCTTGACCGGAAACTAGGCCAGGCAGGAAACAAACGAAGGTGCTAATTTTCATATTGTCCTAAAATTCGTACTTTTTTGGTCTATTCATATTCATATTCTCCTCGGTGCAAATAATTAATAAAAAAGTGGACGAGGAATTAGCATGTTATAAGATTTTATCATAGGCCCATATGTTAGTCATACAAAAGAATTATTTACTCTTATTGTAGGAGTAGTTTAAAAAACACATTGGATCTCCCAAGTGGACTGAGAATTCGGCCACTCAGACTGTGTGAACCTGCTCCACACCCATTAAACCGGGAGGGAACGGTCATCAATGCCCAAGAACAAGCGCCCTCACCTTCCACGCTATGAATACTTCGACATTTCAAATTCAAAGACTCAAAACTCTTCCTTCAACTCACTCCATTCATCTATGACAAAGCTCAAAGACTTTACCTCCACCTTTCCCCAAAACAACCCTACAACTAACCTGCCTTTCGTTTTTCCTAGTTTTATGTATAGTTTTCTTTTGGCTGTGTCCGCCCCCCTGGTCGTTTTTTGGATTCGCGCTCCACTCGCGGCGGTGACGGTCTTCTAAACAGTGATACAGTCCGTTGCCCGACATGACCGACGCCTGGAGCCGCCCATCTCCTGATCCCTGCCCCCTGCCGCCGAGTCCGAGCGTGGTGCTAGCCCACAATGATTAAACTTCCTATAGAATATGACGTCCAATGTATATGAACCACTGTCTTGCATGGATGTGAACAGTGACATCACCCACATGAATCTGACCTATATATACTGTTCATGAATATGATGTATTTCTTTGTGTATGAACCTCTGTCCTGCGTGGCAGTGAGAAGTGATACCACCCTCAGTACCAAGACCTGACTGGATTACTCAGAATAGGCAAACTGTACTCCAAGCTTTGTCAATAAATTTGTTAAATCAAAACTAAAAAAAAATGGTGTAGCTCTCTCCACCAATCACGGCACTGCCTCATCGCCCACACACAAGCTGTGTTAAGCTATGGCACCTTTTTTCTCTCACTAAAATTCCCTTCCATCATCTCCTTTAAACTTCCACTGAACCTCCTTTCTCCCCTTTATTCAGTGCCGCTCACACTGAGGATCATCAAAAATTATTTACTCCTATTATAGGAGTAGTTTAAAAAGCACATTGGATCTCCCAAGTGGATTAAGAATTCAGCCACTCAACCTGTGTGAACCTGCTCCACACCCAGTAATCCGGAAGGGAACGGTCACCAATGCCCAAGAGCTAGAGCCAATTGGCAGCTTCCCGCTCACAGGATCACACTAAGGCTCATCCTCGTGGTTAGATTCATTTCAAGTTTCGGACAAGGAACTCAGTCATCACACTATAGAATTGATCCTATGAAGTATGATCATACTATTAACTTATAAAACAACGGGATGTGTCAAACCTTACTGCTGATTTGATAGTTTCCTACAGGTAGGCTCAGTAAATGTGTAAATAAATGTGTTGCAGCTTTACTTAACTCCTATACTAATATAATAAGCTAAATATGGGATATTTTACAATATATGTGTTTTATTTTTGTAGGTTGCCATTAATATTATTTATCGTTTTTGGTAAGTTTGTAAGAGGTAAGAGTACATCATCTGAGTAATTCAGATTTCGGATTTGCCCCCGAGGGGGCTAGTTTATTGGGCACTCCCTTACATCCTGTGCAAGGTGAAGCGCAGAAGCGTTTACAGCGCATCAGATAAATTATTTTCAATAATTAATTATTTATAATGACGAAATGTTTTATCTTTTTAACTGTTTAATTGTTGTTTAATTTTGGTGTTGTTCTAATCCCTGTCAAACAATACTGTAATAAAAAGTAAAACAAAAGTTGGGAATACTCGAAATTCTTGGCTATGGTTGAATTGAATTGAAAAAGTTTATTTAGACAGAAAAACACAGATACAGAGTGGATAATAATAACAATATTAACATGGCTGAGTCAGTTGAGAACCCGAGCTCTCGCTTAGGCTATACTGCCAGACTGGGGTCACTAAATTTAAGGGGATAACTTGACTCTAATCTTAATTTCTAAGGGTCGCTGCCACCAGACCCCCTCTGGACAGCATGTAGCTCGTTAGGTAGTGGGCAGAGTGGACTAGGCATTGGGTTAGGTTTTCCATTGATCAGATCGATAAGGGTAAAGAAGGGTGAAACCATAACATGTCTTCATTGATTTATTTCTTATAAAACACACTGGTAAAAAAAACACATACAACCACACTGTGGACCAGAATTCCAAGGCCTGTCCCAGGGTATAGCACTGGCGCCTCTAACAACTGTTGTTGTGGTCGGTTACACTCCGACCCGAGATGGCTCTGGGGTCCTCGGCCCACGAGGTAGAGTAAAGTCGATTAATCATGACGAATCAGCGCCATCACTCCTATATTGACCACTGCTGGGTATCCACCGGCTCCGAGCGACCGGTGGGTTTCAATTAAGCCCACCCTCGATCTGGAGACAAACGGGAATCAGCGTCAGGGAACTGAGAAACATGACAACACCAACCAACTCTCTTGTCTAGACGACAGACGTATTTACGTTATATTACTTCTACACTGGGTGAATGACAATTCAACTGTTAAATCATGAACACTGGTGAACACTGATAATCACTACAATTGACTGAATTAACTGAATGGCTAGGAAACACAGAACATACCTGGAGACAAACGGGAATCAGCGTCAGGGGACGCTGATTCCTCGCTATCTCGAGCTTATATACCCCTGAGTTGCCAGTGATCGCTACTCACGCAATGACAATAATCACAAACAAACTAACTGTTACTCATTCAAAGATGACCCTCAGTTGACAAAGTCTGGCGAATTACTTGGGTTGATTTACACAGACTAATTCAAGGTTGCGTTGGCCAGTAGAGAGTGCAATAAACGTAGTGACAACTGTGTTCGAAGGCGGGGCTTACTGAGAGTGATCCTGAGGGTAAAACGCTCCTGAGATTCTACAAGCGCGGTGAATTTGAATATTATGTAGCGTAATATGAATTAAACGGGTTTTAGGAATGGCAGTGAGTTGCGCAGTACAAGGCATCTGATATATACTATACATTTATCTCAAGGAAGTATTATGTAACATTTGGAATAGTACAATAGCATGTTGGTAATACATTCCGTCACTTTATGTAACTTGCTGACAATACCTATGACCCATCAGGCTTTTACGCCCTTAATGCATGAGTTATAAAGGCAAGCATGAACCTAGCATGCTTCCCAGATGGGCGCTGTAAACGCTTCTGCACTTCACCTTGCACATTATGTAAGGGGGTACCAATAAACTAGCCTCCTCAGGGGCAATCTGTAAAATCTGTATAGTGGTAATAAGAGCATCTCATCATGTTACCAGTTATCACTACAATATTTATTTATTTATTTATTTAGTAACTTATTTTTGTTTAGTTCAATTTCATTCGTTTATTCCTTGATAGAGGAAGCAGGATCCTAGTGCTGTCTCTAGGTACCCCTGTACAATAACAATAGAAGCATCTGGCAAGTGTCACAAGTATATACAGTATAAATATTATAAAGGGGCTTACTAAAGCCTAAGTATGGAAGGATATTCCTTTAACACATTATCAGTATTATTTACATAATATCTGGCCAGTATGGGGAGGATCATCGTCTCTCCGTCAGGAATCGTTATGTGTGGAGACATCTTTGGAGGTAGTGGATAAGGGTGCAGCTTTCGGGTCTTCTGCGTTGCTCAGGGGATGCAGGGATACCAATCTCCCACGCAAACTCAAACCCAATGATGATACGGGCAGCAATCACGTCCCTTTTCTGCGACCCTTTCCCGTAGACATACGAGAGGTCAGGAAGTTCATGGAGGACATCTTACCAGGTGGGCGGGGAGTCCAGGGGGATGGCTGCTTCCCGAGCTTCTCTCTGTTTGAGGCGAATTTGGGTCCTATGCTGCAAAAGTGTTCGAGGACGAACGTAGTCAAGTGTGGCCTTGTTACAGCCAGTCTTGGCAAGGCCACCTGCTGCCTCATTCCCCAAGATACCGACATGACTGGGTATCCATAGGAATGTCACAGGACGGCCTGCATCCTGAATTGTGGATGCTAACCCTCGTATTCGGAGGATGAGGTCCTTATTTCCCCCTGATCCAAATGCGATCCCTTCGAGAGAAGACCTGGAATCGCAGCAGACAAGCAACGGGCAGAAACCATCTGCTTCTTCCTCAGCGACAAGGGCAGCAAGGAGGGCTATCAGTTCAGCCTGAGTGGAGGATGCCTCATCAGAAACTTTGAGAGAAAGTTTGATAGGCTCGGGGCATCAGGACGGGAGATGTAGACAAGAGCCCCGGCCCGACCTGTAGCGGGGTCAACAGAACCATCAGTGTAGAGGACGACCCTACCTGGGGACGAGTGGGCGATCCTGGAGAGATGGTATTTGCAGAGAATAACAGGGTTCACGTGGAATTTCGGGAACTGTCCACCGAGGGCAATCACTTCAGGTTGAAAATCTTGCCAAGGAGAAGGAGACCAACCAATAACCGGGGTAACAACAATATCAGGCAGGAGGTCGTGTTCTTGAAGTGCTCGGATGAGTGACCCTCGCCACTGTCATCTTGATGGAGGTCGGCCTCGGACAGCAGGAGTCAAGTTGGCTTGGATATAGTTGCCCCGAGGATCCCGTAGAATGGAAACGGTAGTTTTTAGGTAAAACTCCTGGACACGATCCTGTAAGGGGGAAAGACCAAGTTCGGTATACAGAGAAATAGAGCGTGTCCACTGAGGAGCCCCAAGGATGATACGAGCAGCTTTCCTCTGGATAACTTCGAGACGGTTGACAGCAGTCCGACGAGGGCAGCGTAGTCGACCCAGGAACGGAGAATGGCCTTGTACATGGTGAGAAGTACAGGGATAGTGGCACCAAGGGAGCCCCCTCACATGGTAGAGAAGGGAGCAAGACGCCGAAAGCATATGTCTCGAAGATAGCGGACTTCAGAGATCTGACAACGTGTGCGAGTTACATACACACCCGGGTATTTTGTCTCATTAACCGAGTCCAAGGGCGTTCCTGATAAGAGAATGGGGTGAGGTACAACACGACCGTGCGACATGGCTTTTGCTTTCGCAGTTGAAAGATGGAAACCAAGTGAATCACACTCTCTGGAGACCAGTTCAAGGGCTTACTGCATTCTGAGGTAGTCAGAGGCTTGGAGGAGGACATCGTCGGCATTTCCTGAGTGGACAACTTCTGTCGGTCACGGGGGAGATGCAATGGAGTGCATGAGAGTGTTAAACAAGGTGGGACTCAGGACTCCACCTTGAGGGGTGCCGAGGTTCATTTCTTGAACAGGAGATATAGAGCCTTCAACGCGAACCCGAGGCTGACGTCCAGTAAGGTAAGAGGCGATCCATCGAAGAAGCCTCCCTTTAACCCCTAACCGCGCAAGTTCAGCTAAAATGAGGGCATGCTGACCAGTATCAAAGGCTCCCTTGTTATCAAGGAAGACGGAGACGCGGGCAGTCTGATTGCAATAAAAAGAAGTAATGGAGTGTGCTGTGCTGCGATGTTGTATGAAACCATTGAAGGAGTTGTGGAAGCCGCCTATGGTGTGAAGAAAAGGTAAGACTAATGAATCGATATTTCCCAGGAATTTTCCAATTAGACGGGAGAACCCCATGTTCATAAAACATATTGTAGTGAGCGAGCAAGGATGATCAGTTAGGACAGGGGAGGTAAGAGCAGCACGAACAACAGGCTCAGACGCATCGATGCGAGCCTGCACTACCTCCTGCATCGGATCTGGAAGTGCCTCAGGGACGGAAGCTCGTGCCCAGTCCTCCATTAAAGAGCAGGCAAGGTAGGCGGTGTCAGGGTGGGGAAGAGACCTCTGTCGAGTACCCCTTATAGCATTAATCCGATTCCAGACATAGGAAGGTGACGACTGGAACGATAGAGACCCTGTGAAGTATAGCCAGTCCGCCTCATGAATCCGTCGACGCTCCTGAGTTGCAAAGGAGCCCCCGTTTTTGAAGTCTTCCCAGTCCTCTGGAGAGTGAAACCTCCGTATGGCACAGTGGAGATCACGGGTTACCTGCCGGAGATGTCTCATGGCAGGAATACGATACCAGTAGGTGGTGGTACTTCTGGGGTGACGGGGAGGGCGTGGAGGGACAACATCGGAATCCGCCCAGGTAGAAAGGTATTGAATAAATGAAAGAGCAACATCTTGTGTGAGACGAAGGCGAGGGGATCGATAAGGAACTGATGCAGAAGCAGAGAAGGAGAGCCTGAGATGGGTAGTAACGGTTAAGATGGTCACTATACAGAGCAGGCTCGGTGCAGACGGTAGGATGACCGTTCAATAGTAAGCCAACATACAGGAAACTGTGGGGGAGGCGAGTAGGCTCGTCAGGACAAAGAAAGCGAACATCATCATCCCCATTAAGAAACTGTGAGAGGCGTGATCCGTTAAGGGTACAATGAGTTGGATAATCTGGAGTAAGAGTGGGATGGCGGGCATTAAAGTCTGGAATGTAGCTGACACTCAAGTTATACCTTATATCGGTGTACCAGTGGAAAATAGAAAAACATAGAAGATTAACACCAGTATCACGAACGGCCAGGTGGTACTATATCTGGTCACGAATTATGAGAGACCACCACTCATGAAGGATATAACAAGAAGGGAAGAAGCCATCTTCCACCGACTGAGACTGGAATACCCATTACCCATGCAAAGGGGAAATGGGTGTACACTGTACAAGTACCAGCAGAGCAGCGCACATGTAAGACTTGCGACAGAAGCAGAAAACTCACTGCAGCACTACCTCATGTAGGCTGGAACACAATTAGCTAGGAGAAACTTACAATCCACTATCACAGCAGAGAAGGTTGCCAAAAGGCTAACCACCAACCAGTCACAAGAAACTTTGCAGTTTCTTACCGAACAGCCACCCCCACAAAAGTGGAGATGTACAGTTGACAAAAAAAAAAAAAAAAAACTTCTTGTGTTTTATTCCAGCAGTGAGCGGACCAGCATTTTAGCTTAATGTCCGCGTAGGTAACATTCCTACAAATCTTAAAAAAAAAAAAAATACAAGTCAATATTACAAAAAAAGGAACTAGTTTTCAGAGCGGAGCCTCATTCCTTCATGAAGGTTAGTGTTATCGCCGCTGGCTTCAGCTACAGTCCTGGCGTGTGATGCCATTAAATCTTTCGACCTGTGACCTCGCCAGATGTAGAAGTGTTTACAGACAAGTCCTGGTTCTGCTGAGTGGACTGTCTTAGACTGGTGGCGGTGGCTGCCCGCCCCTCCATGAGACAGATCCCCTCTTTAGTGATGCTGTGAAGACCAGTCTTCTGTCCGAGAATTTGTACTGGGACGATTTACGCAATACTGTTTTCTCTTGGAACACCATACTGATCTGCATTGACCCGCACTTGTAAGTACAGCCTAAGTGATGACATACCCTTCGGTACTGAAATATTGTTGAATAATTACGCCTACTCGTTTCTGCCTAACCTGGAATAATAAGACAATGCAGAGTGAAGCGAAGCTAAGATTTATAGAGTTATGAACCTTGTGTTATGTCAGTATGTTTAATAAATTGTAATTAAGATAAAATTGTGTGAGACTAACTGAGTATATATTAGATGGATCACCTTGTAATATTATGAACGCCTTCTCCTCTGCAGGTTTTGACCACATCAATAAATATTGAATGCGTCAAAAGACGGGTTTCAATCATTCCCTTCGACTTGCCCGTAACCTGAACGTCCTTAACTAAGGCGTTTGCAGTGAAAACAAGTACGGGGGGCGTCGAAGGGAATTAATTCTCAACTACCATGAGGAACAAAGGAATCACCAACTCCGGGAGTTCAGCACGAGACAACGTAGATCGTTATTACGTCAGCACAAGAGACAGTGACGTAGAGTGTCGTGTGTTTGAGTGAAGTGTTCAAATATCTAAGGAGTTTTCTTAAAGTTTCGGTTCAAGCGTACAGGGTTGTAGGTGTTTGTTTGCGACGAGCCAGCCCACGCACTCAATGAACGAATATTCATTGCACTTGGACAGTGTCGTAAGGTTTCGGTCCGAGCGGACGGGCTGTTATTGTTCATTCCGGACAGGCAAGCCCACCCTCCCAGTGATTATACGAGTGTATGTGTGTGTGTGTACACACCAGTAGATCATAAAGAACAGCTGATCCGCCTACACCAATGACGTACCGTGGTTACACTGATGAATCATGCAGAACACCTACAAAGTATATAAAATATCAAGTAGAATATGTCCTCTCTCTAAATGAGGTGTTGTCAAGTCATTTAACATCCAAAAAAAAAACATACTAAAATATTTACTTATATTGAAATTCGGCTCTCCGAGAATTTGTAGAATTCTTATTGACATTAATATTGATATTGGTAGTTTATTTAGCCAGAAGAATGTTATCGCCGCTGGCTTTATCGTTGGTGTCAACAACCATGTGCCCTTCCCCCCCCCCCCCCCCCCCACCACCCGACCTGTTACCTCGAATTGAATTGAATTGAAACATATTATTTAGCCAAAAAAATACAGATACAGAGTGGATAATAATAACAATATTAACATGGCTGAGCCAGTTGAGAACCTGAACTCTCTTTGAGGCACCTGATATATACTATACATTTATCTCAAGGAAGTATTATGCAACATTTAGTATCATCTGGAATAGTACAATAGCATGGTGGTGATAAGATGTGGCAGCTGGGCGGGGGGAGGGGGGCGGTGTTTACCGCCGGGAGTGCCATCGCCACTAGCGTAAGTGCTGACGTAACCTATCGTAATGACCTTCTTATAAGACCTAATAATTTTTTGCCTGATTTACCTTCGTCTCGCAATGGCCCGAGAAATTCAGCTCATTGTCAACATACACACCTAGGTCCTTCTCACATTGTTTTAAATAGTGCAGATTCTTCATCCCGTGGGGACACATGATACGCCTCCTCACCCTTGGTACGCCCCAGGTGCATCCTCTTACACTTCGTGACATTGAATCTCAGTAGTCATTTCTTCGACTATTCCTGGAGCTCACAGAGATCCTTCTGCAGCTCTTCACAGTCCGCTTGGTTTCTTGATTTCCCCAAATAACTTGGCGTCATCGGCAAACATTTGTATGGAGGAGTGTACAACGTCAGGCATGTCATTTATGAAGCAAACAAACAACAGCCGGCCCAATATACTGCCCTGTGGTACCCCGCTTGTGACAGGTACGGACGATGATTTCGTGCCATTAATCACCACACACTGCTTGCTGTCTGGAGAAAGTCTTCTATCCACGCTTGGACATTTCCCGAATTCCGTACCATTCCAGTTTGAATTTTAGCCTTTCGTGGGGTACACTGTCGAAAGCTTTGGCAAAATCTAGGTACACATTGTCGAGATTACCATCCCGTTCCAGAGTATAGCTGCCTACTACCTACTACCTAACAACAACTCTTAGGAAACAAAATATCACCGTTTATCATAAGACTTCAAGCTTATTAGAAGAAAGGGACTGGTAACAACTGTAGCACCATCACATAATGGGAACACCACAGCCGGTTACAATGAACACGTGGTAACAATACGTTATATCCACAATAATATTAAATTACGACATTCGCTCAAAGGTTATTGAGGATTTACAGTTTGTATACGAAGACTATTTCGCTGTTTCCTTAATTAAATTCACCTTTAGAAAGGACGCTTTGCATCAACAGTGGACGTCAAAAGTGACAACACTTCCATTGCTAATGTCCAAAACAATTATATTTTGCATCTCCCTCTTCATTTAAAACGCTAATAACAGGTTTATAAAATTGCTGACTCTTTTGGGGTCTAAATATGCCGCCAGTCTCCACAACTTACTGTTTAGTTCGAATCTTTTCTTTATTTCCCTACACACTACTACTACTAGAAGTCTCTGAACCACATCTTCGTCAGTGTTCATGCTTATCTTATAATGCTCTAGCCTTTGGAAGGTGGCATGTAATTACCATCCTGAATATATCTGATTGACTGGTACATATAGGGAATCATCGGTTGGATCAATACCATACATTTGGAGTTTGACACACTATGTAAATGGCAAAAGGATGCAGTTGACATATGCTTTACGGATTAAATGCAAAGTTGGGGCTTTACTCTAAAAAATCAAGTTTATTGTGTTGAGTTGCGGCAATATGTAATTCAAAATTCAAGTAGAAGAACACAAGTCTCTCCTCAATTACCCTGATGTGGAAATACAGTTTGAGGAGGTTGCCACTGTTGGAGTATTCTTGCAACAGCTTCATGGAGTGACAATCACCTCGTGGCATGGGTATGAAATATTGGTGGTTTGGGTTGACAAAACCCTGGAATTCCAAAACTCACATTTCCCTTTGGCACTATGGGAAAGGTAAATGTACACATTTCTCAACACATCTTCACGAGTACGTGGCCAGGACTTTGCTGCTTCGCTGGCACAGAGATGCATGCTTTGTGCAACACGTTTAAATCTGGTAATGCCAAGCATTTGAACTTCCATTCTGCTAGTTACACAGTTATATTCGCCCGTAATGTTTAACGCCCCATCTGCAGCAGACCCAATGAAGTTGTTCAATGGTATATCATGTGTAGTGAGGCACTGAAACAGCATGTTATATATTTTCACCAGTCGAACCCTGATTACCTTCAAATACTCCAATCAAATCCAACATCGCGATTTTGTCATTATCTCTCCAGATCAAAATACTTCACTATCATCGCATGTGGTTTACTTACTGAGCAGTCGGTACTTTCGTCAATAATTACACTAAATTTATTTGTAGTTCCTAACCAAGTTTTGAGTTGCACATTCCCCTAAAGCTTGCACGACGACCTTGCATCTGGTCCGTTTCGTTGCCGTTTGAGCGGCTGTCTTGGAATCGGGAACATTCGCTTATTGAGGTCGTCAAGGTGGTCACCTAAGCTAAAAGAAATATTAAATTTATTTGGCTATACTTGCAACTGAAGATTGTGAGATCACATGCTGCTAAATGATTAAAGTTTCTACCACCCTTACTTGGGACAGATTAACACGACCACTTATTGAGCAGTGCCATTACATTTTGGGCTAAAACACGAGAGAAACAAACACTAAATCACCTGAATGGCATCATGTTCTGCCAAAAACGCTGCGAATAGGACAGTTGCCTTCGCCGCGGAGCTCAGTATGGCCCTGGCAAGGTGAAGACGCGTCAGGTTGATCAAAGGCACTGCCGCCAGGCTGACCACAATGAGCAAACGTGCCACCCGGAGCAGAGGTGCTAGTTTTGAGGAGTTCTTCCTTACCCGTATGCTGTCTTGAGGTGCGGTGGCATTTCAACGATGATGTCTCGGCACTTAAGTATTTATGGCAAACCTGACGATATGCCTTGGTCGGAGTTCCTGGTACTAAAGCTAGTCAACAGCATAACGTCCTTCGCAAACCAATCTTCTTGGAAATGGGGACGAGGAGGCATAACCTGGAGATGTCAGTTGCTGAGAATATGTTAGACGTTGACTCTCACACGCATTAAATAATCTCCGTGCACCCATGTGGTATGCATAGGAGTTCACAAAATATAGTAGTATTGCAGAGAACCTCTAGTTGAACATCAGTTTACTTGCACATACATGTAATCCACATAAAAGATATTAGTTATGTTGATTGAGTGTGTAATGACGACAGTAAATACACCAATTACCAAGACATACAGATGACTACATGAATCAGAGCCTCTTATTTCACAAGCAACACCAAATAATGATCCTAAAAGAAGCTTGTACTATGAGATTCAATACACAGACAATTTAGTCGGAGTTCATTTGTTACAGTTTGACATAACCGTGATCCAAGTTCGTAAATACAGGTGTGTATTAAGAAATATTAAGTAGATTTTCTTGAACGATACCAGTTTCCGTTTTCTGTACGAAACGGCACGAAACTGGTGCATGGAACACTTATCCAAAGGAAGTAAATAAACTTACTTATCATAACAAATACATTTAGATCAAATGTGAGACGATATTCGCGGATGATATAAGGAGCCTTACATAGTGGTTGCCAGAAGAAAACCTCAGAAGTACTAATCAGTGTACAATCCTTCTGCTTTCACTACACGATGGTACCAGAATGACCATATCCGTTGACCTGTCAAATTCATCGCCTTTTCTACTGCATCAGCAACGAATTAATATGTTACTAACCTTACGTAAAATAAGGAAATCGTCGAATGATATCTGAATTTCATGTCCTCCTTTGGTATTGCATATTTGTACCCTTAAATTAGAAACATACATTGCAGCAGCACTGGTCGGGACGCTGTCATATGAGTGTGGACCACAGGTTGCGAGTATCCCTTTTCGTACAAGCAGAGCTGCCGCCCGCTACTGAGATTATGAAGGAAAGGAAAATTGATTCATTACCACCGGTTTTAAGGTAACAAATAACCAACTAGACGAAGTACACGGTAAGCGTGATTAAATTTACTTGTAACACCGTAAACAACCGGCAGTGAAATGCCACTTGTAACACCATAAGCAACCGGCAGTGACCTGCCACTTGTAACACCATAAGCAGCCAGCAGTGAAGTGCCACTTGTAACACCACGAGCAACCAACAGTGACCTGCTATCATCAAACATAAATACAAGCAGCGAGCTGCACCACCAAATACAGGCGGTGAGCAGTGGTTCACCGAACAAACTTTGAGACCTAACCGGAGCTGCAAATGAATATCAATAAAAGGACAAGAGGTTGTGGAAATAGATCCAGAGCAACGAAGGGGAAAGGTGAACAAGGACAAAGGTGACCGAGACCCAGAGGTAGAAGTTGTCCCTCCAGAACTGAACAACCGAGACTTTACGGCAACAGAAGCTGAAGGGAGCCACCCTCTGCCTGAGCCTGATTGCTCAGCACCTGACCAGAATCCCGGGTTCAACATGATGGCAGAAGTGCGACGAACTGTGACTGAAATGCTGGAGGCGTATTTCACAAAGGGGGAAGAAAGGGAAGCAGCACGACGTCTGGAGTTTGGGAATGGCAAATTCGAACTGTCTGAAGGTTCTCAGAACGATTCTGGGGACACAAGTCCTGGATGAATGCCGACTGCAGATGCTATTTGTGAAGTGGAAACAATAATAAATAGTCGAACCATCACACCTGCGTCGAGCGACATGAGAGACCTGGAAGCGTTTACACCAGCCCACATTCTCCACGGTGGCCCACATGCTGATCTGTCATTGGGAGGATGTCTTCTGAAAGACTTACATCAACGACGGTGGCGGCACGTGCAGTTCCTAGCAGACCGCTTCTGGAAACGCTGGGTGAGGAAGTACCTTCCACTACTCCGCAAAAGACAGAGGTACATAGAACCAACCTGTAATCTCCAGAAAGTCGACCTTGTCTTCGTCACCGGAGAAGATCTTCCTCGCAACAAACGGCCATTGGGCAGGGTAACGACAACAGTCCCGGGAGCCAATGGTCTAGTGCGCCAGGTGCTTGTGCGACAAGCAAACCGTATCTAGGGAGTTCCGAAGGCCAGTGACCCGTGTATACCTTATCGAACACGCCACACCGTAAATCTTGGGCGATTGCCCAACGCCGGGAGTGTTATCGCCGCTGGCTTCAGCTACAGTGCTGGCGTGTTATGCCATTAAATCTTTCGACCTGTGACCTCGCCAGATGTAGAAGTGTTTACAGACAAGTCCTGGTTCTGCTGAGTGGACTGTCTTAGACTGATGGCAGTGGCTGCCCGCCCCTCCATGAGACAGATCGCCCTTTCTAGTGATGCTGTGAAGACCAGCCTTCTGTCCGAGAATTTGTGCTGGGACGACTTACGCATTGACCCGCACTTGTAAGTACAGCCTAAGTGATGACATACCCCTCGGTACTGAAATATTGTTGAATAATTACGCCTACTCGTTTCTGCCTAACCTGGAATAATGAGACAATGCAGAGTGAAGCGAAGCTAAGATTAATAGAGTTATGAACTTTGTGTTATGTCAGTATGTTTAATAAATTGTAATTAAGATAAAATTGTGTGAGACTAACTAATTATGTATCAGGTGGATCACTTGTAATATTATGAAAGCCTTTTCCTCTGCAGGTTTTGACCACATCAATAAATATTGAATGCGTCAAAAGACGGGCTTCAATCATTCCCTTCGACTTGCCCGTAACCTAAACGTCCTTAACTAAGGCGTTTACAGTTAGCCTGTAGTGGATTCCTCCCCTACAAACGCTTGTCGCTGAGTAGCCGACCCGCGAATTCCCCAGTGTATGCCTCGTGGTCTAGTCCACCAGCGTCGCCTTACATGACGGAGGTCAACTATTAAGCCACGCCTACCTCCGCTATATAAGACCAGACCTCGTGGTGACCACTCCTTCTACTCAAAGCCACCAGCAAGCAACACCTCCTCCTCCTCCTCCTCCTCCTGCCTGGCGGCCCTCGCTTCTTCTAGCTACAGCCGCAGCAAGCAACACCACCTCCTCCACTCCTGTCTGGCGGCCCTCGCTCCCGCCGGCGACAATGCCGCCTTTCAAACTGCCTGTCCTCCTCTCAGCACCCTCACAAACCAGCTCTCTCTACATCACGCTTGTAACCATGCTGCCTTCCCAGCACCAAGCTGCACTGTACATCCAATACAATATGCATGCAGAGAGCACATTGTGAGTTTCCTTTCTCCATCCCATCCTGAGTGAGAACCAAACATAACGTACCCCACAAGCTGCCAAACAGGGATGTACTACCGCCTGGGAAGTTATTGGAAGCATAATGTATTGTCTAATAGTAGACCCTGCTGCCATATGGCATCACGAAAATTGTGACCAAGTCCCAGGTTGCTCATGTGACTTTCTGCCTCATTTACACACAATTGCAGGGTCTCAATTGTTTATCTTACATTGACAACACAACATACATATATTGTTTCTCACTTTTGATCTTTTTTCACTTTTTTATTTCTTTATGGTTCTTCATTATTACTACTACAGTATTATTATTATTATTATTACTTTATCTTTAATTTTATGTTTTTTATTATAGATTGTATTTACTATGAATTATTATTATTATTAATACATTTTCACCCCCCAGGCCCCGATGTGGGTCAGTGACCTGTGCCCGGATGGGCTGAACCCCATAAAAAAAAATAATGAAAATTTCAAATGAAATGAATATTGACCTGAAACAGTGAAGTGGCCAATAGAAATAATCTCAATTTATCGAAGTCAACATAAGAGAAACAGAGTTCTATCTCATAATTTTTTATCGGTTTTTATCTCAGAATTTTGTATTGGTTTTACTAGTGTATTAATTAATAACCGTACTACGGGTTAGGACCATTCGTTGTTGAAGCTCAATGATATAATATACAAAAATCTATAATATGCATTTTATTATCCTTGACTTCTCAATGCTTGTGGCGAATTTGGGTCCTAAACTGTAAAAGTGTTCGAGGAACAACGTAGTCAGGTGTGGCCTTGTTACAGCCAGTATTGGCAAGGCCATCTGCTGCCTCATTCCCCAAGATACCGACATGACTGGGTATCCATAGGAATGTCACAGGACGGCCTGCATCCTCGTATTCGGAGGATGAGGTCCTTATTTTCCCCTGATCCAAATGCGATACCGTCAAGAGCAGACCTGGAATCGCAGCAGACAAGCACGGGGCAGAAACCATCTGCTTCTTCCTCAGGGACAAGGGCAGCAAGGAGGGCTATCAGTTTAGCCTGAGTGGAGGATGCCCCGTTAGAAACTCTGAGATAAAGTTTGATAGGCTCAGGGGCGTCAGGACGAGAGATGTAGACACCAGGCCCGGCCCGACCTGTAGCTGGGTCAACAGTGTAGAGGACGACCCTACATGGAGACCAGTGGAAAATCATGGAGAGGTGGTATTAGCAGAGAATAACAGGGTTCACGTGGGATTTCGGGAGCGGTCCACCGAGGATAACCACTTCAGGTTGAAAATCTAGCCAGGGAGAAGGAGACGAACCAACAGCAGGGGTGACAACAATATCAGGCAGGAGGTCATATTCCTTAAGGGCTCAGATGAGTGACCCTCGCCACTGTCTTCTAGATAGAGGCCTCGGACAGCAGGAGTCAAGTTGGCTTGGGCATAGTTGCCCCGAGGATCCCGTAGAATGGAAATCGTAGTTCTTAGATAAAATACCTGGACACGTTCATGTAAGGGGAAAAGACCAAGTTCGGGATATAGAAAAGTAGAGCGTGTCCACTGAGGAGCCCCAAGGATGATACGAGTAGCTTTCCTCTAGCTAACTTCGAGACGGTTGACAGCAGTCCGACTAATGTTGACGAGGGCAGGGGCGGCGTAGTCGACACAGGAACGGACACAGGATTTGTACATGGTGAGAAGTACAGGGATGGTGGCACTAAGGGAACCCCTGCACATGGTAGAGAAGGGAGCGAGACGCCGAAAGCATATGTCTCGAAGATAGCGGACTTCAGGGATCTGACAACGTGTGCGAGTTACATACACACCTGGGTATTTTGTCTCATTAACCCAGTCCAGGGGCGTTCCTGATAAGAGAAGGGGGAGGTATAACACGACCGTACCACATGGCTTTTGTTTTCGCAGTTGATAGAAGGAAACCAAGTGAATCCCACTCTCTGGAGGACAGATCAAGGGCTTCCTGCAAGCTGAGGTAGTCAGGGGCTTGGAGGAGGACATCGTCGGCATATTCCGAGTGGACAACTTCTGTCGGCCACGGGAGAGATGCAATGGAGTGCATGAGAGTGTTCAACAAGGTGGGACTCCGGACTCCACCTTGAGGGGTGCCGAGGTTCATTTCTTGAACAGGAGATATAGAGCCTTCAACGCGAACCCGGGCCTGACGTCCAGTGAGGTATGAGGCGATCAATTGAAGAAGTCTCCCTTTAACCCCTAACCGCGCAAGTTCAGCTAAAATGAGGGCATACTGAGCCGTATCAAATGCTCCCTTGATATCATGGGAGACAGAGACGCGGGCAGTCTGATTGCTATAAAAGGAAGCAATGGAGTGTGCTGTGCGGCGATGTTGTATGAAACCATTGAGGGAGTTGTTGAAGCCGCCTATGGTGTGAAGAACCTGACGATGGAGTATCCTCTCCATCATCTTGCATACACAGGAGGAAGGATTAATTGGTCGATATTTCCCAGTTCCTCCCGGCTTAGGGATTGGGAAAATAGTGACATTTTTCCAGTTAGACGGGAGAACCCCATGTTCAGAAGACATATTGTAGAGAGCGAGCATGGGGCTGTTAGGAATATTAGTACAGGCGTTGAGGACGGAGTAGGTTATCTGATGATCCCCAGGAGACGGTGTGTTTTCTAGACCGACGAGCACTGTCAAGCTCGAACTGTGTGATGGGATGATCAGTGAGGGCAGGGGAGGTAAGAGCAGCATGAACAACAGGCTCAGACGCATCGATGCGAGCCTGCACTGCCTCCTGCATCGGATCTGGAAGTGCCTCAGGGGCGGAAGCTCGAGCCCAGTCCTCCATTAAAGAGCAGGCCTGGGAGGCCGGATCAGGGTGGGGAGGAGGCCTCCGAAAGTGTAACCCGTATAGCATTAATCCGATTCCAGACATAGGAAGGAGACGACTGGAACGATAGAGACCCCGTGAAGGAGCAGTCCACCTCACGAATCCGACGACGCTGCTGAGTTGCAAAGGAGCCCCAGTTTTTTAAGTCTTCCCAGTCCTCTGGAGAGCGAAACCTCCATATAGCAGAGTGGAGATCACGGGTTACCTGCCGGAGATGTTACATGGCAGGGATACGATACCAGTAGTTGGTGGCACTTCTGGGGTGACGGGAAAGGCGTGGAGGGGCAAAGGCGTGGAGGGGCAGCGTGACTGACAGAGTCATACATGGCATCAACAAAATTAGCGTTGTAAGAGTCAAGGGACTGGGGAACAACATAGAAATCCGCCCAGGTAGAAAGGTATTGGGTAAAGGAAGGAGCAGCATCTTGTGTGAGACGAAGGTGAGGGGATCGATAAGTAGCTGATGTAGGGGCAGAGAAGGAGAGCCTGAGATGGGTAGCAACGGCAAGATGATCACTATACAGAGCTGTCTCGGTGCAGACGGTAGGATTTAAGGAGGTATGACCGTTCAACAGTAAGCCAACATCAAGGAAACTATGGGGGAGGCGAGTAGGATCGTCAGGACAAAGACAGCGAACATCATCATCCCCATTAAGAAACTGTGAGAGATGTGATCCGTTAAGGGTACAGGGAGAGGGATAATCTGGAGTAAGAGTGGGATGGCAGGCATTAAAGTCGCCAAGATCAACAGTGGGAAGCTCATTATGGAGGTCGTGAAGAACCTGGGGGTCCAGAGAATCACTCATGAAATGAACATTGACTACACGAAGGGTCCGGTCACCAAGAGTAAGGGAGACAGAAAGTAATTCAGACGGGGGACATGTGAGTCAGGTGAAGGGAGACGAACAGATGGAATGGTGTTACGGACAAGAGTGAGGAGGCAGGGTGCAAACAGCATAGCCAGAGAGGAGTAACATCGTCTGTGATGGTTTCGTGAAGTAGAGCGACATCTACTTGATGGGAGAGCACAAACTGGGCGAGGTCTGTCCGGCGAGGTCTAAGTCCTGGATGCTCCATTGTAAGAAGAGGACGGAACGGCTTCCGGTATGAGATGAGTCGGTGGGGATAGACAGGGCTGCTGAGGAGGTACCAAATTCTGTTGAGGATATTGGAGAGGGAGAAGTGGGAGAGCGAGGGATTGAATCTCCATTTCGGGAGAAGGAAGGAGGCGGGTCACCAGGGCATGCAGAGTGCGCCCCTGTTGGGTCAGGGTGTCCAGAATGAGTTGTTGTTGCCTCTGCAATGTCGCAATTGTTTTCACAAATGAGTCGAGTTGGGCAGAGAGAAGGTTGATTTGCTTGGAATGTACCTGTGCAGGAGTTGGAGGTGGTGGCGAGGGCCCGACTGGGCAGGTGGTGATGGTGGTGGTGGTAGCGACGTAGAGGGACCGTGAGGGTTCAGGTGAGCAAGAGGTGGTGGTGCTGGTGAAGGACAGCTGGGGTCCAGGTGGGAAGGAGGTGGTGGTGACTGTGTGGCAGTGCCTGCAACGACCGTGTTCCAATAACGGTAGGGAGAAGGAGGGGAGAAAGGATGGGTGGTAAGGTGATAGAGGGGATGGTAGGGGAGAGTAGATCAATCGGAAATCCTTGGTAGAAGAAAGAGGCGGTGGTGGATAGGAGTGAGGTTTGGTTGACAGGGGCTTCGTCAGAGACGAGGGCTGTGGTACAAGGTAAGTTTTTCCCCGGGCGAGTGCCAAGACGCTGTGGGCAATTGGCATTCCAGGCGAGGTGAGTGCCATGGCAATTGACACACCGTGTAATAACTGGGATTTTGGTCAGAATTTTCGATTTGCATTCCACTGTGTCGTGAGGACCTGCACAGAAACCGCAGGCGACCATCCTCGTGCACTCCCAGGTGCGGTGTTTCCACGATTGGCAACGACCACAGATTTTCGGGGTTTCGATAAATTAGTCGAGAGGACATTTGTGAATAGGTTCTACATTCACCTTCGGGGGGAGGGGGCCCACCCACCAGCCGATGAGTTCGTTGGATGGACGTTTGGAGACCGGGTTGATGGGGTGCTGCATGTCGAGTAGTTGTGGGAGAAGAGGGCGAAGATCGTCGATAGGGATCTCCCAGGGTACGTGGCGTACCATTACCTTGGTCCGACGAGTATCTGGTGCGATGGTGGTGAACTTCAGCATCACCTCCCCGAAGGGAGCAAGAAAGCCCACTTGAGTGAGCAGGCGTACCATCTCGTCTATTTGTGTGGTGACTATTACGGATATATGACCTCGGCGGAGGCAAAGTGTTGAGTCCTGAAGTGGAGAGCAGTGACGGAAGAACCAGGTCGTCCGTGTGCTCAGAGCCAAGTCCCGAGGAGAGGCAAGACGACGAAGGCGCGACGGGGCATGGAGACGAAGGGAATCCCCTATGTCCATAGTCGGAGTAGGGTCGGTCATTGAGCCACATGTAAGCTCATTTGGGGACCCCGGCGGCAGTAAGGAGGCCACCCTCTACAGCCCCAGACGGGGTGCGAAAGGGAGCCGTAGCCCCTGCTGGAGACCCTGACTTCTGAGGTTTCTCCTTCTTAGACTTGTCTTCAAGATGAAAGTCGTCAGCATCACTATCACCTACTGCCGCCGTCTCCAACGAACGGGAGCGTTTAACGGCATCGCCTAGGGCACGTTGGCAACACTGCAGTCATGTGGAGTGGTAAAGACGTCACTGCTACGTCACACTTCACATTGCGCGTGCGCAAACTTGAAAAACTTCGACCAGAGGGACCGGGTGTTTGGACCAGATGTTTTTATCCCCCAAAAATGACAAAGTCCAAAGGTAAAAAAAAAAAATAGATGTCAATGTGCTGATAACTGGGTCTTACTATAATTCTCTGCACAGACTGGGAATAGTAGAATCGCTGAATTCGTCAGAAATACGACCTTCAAGTAGCAGTCTCCTACAGCCTTTGTTGACACCTACGGCACGCATGCGTGTTGTATGTCTAGTGTTCTTTTGGTTGTGTTCGCTCCCCTGTTCGTTTTTTGGGCTCGAGCTGCAATCGCCGTGGTGACTGTCTTCCAAACATTAATACAGTCCGTTGCCCAATTTGACCGACTTCTGGAGCAGCTTTTCTCCTGGTCCCCACCCCCTGCCGATGAGTCCGAGCGTACTTTACATTTGTCCACGTTGAATTTCATCTGCCATTTTTCAGACCATTCGAAAAATTTATTTAGATCTTCCTGTAGTTTTCCTGAGTCCTCGTCAGATTTAATAATAGGACGTGTTATTGGACAGAATAGTAAGTTACAAATTCCAGGGCGAGTCCCATGGAATCATTTATGCTGATGACATTCTGATCCAATGCAAGAATGAGGAAGATGTGTCTAGGGTCATTGATCAGCTGAAGCATATTTGTGTCTCCTTGGGACTGGTCATTAATGAAAATAAAACCAGATATCAGTCAAGGGCAGTAAATGGAAAAGAATTTTGGCTAAATGGAATAAAATTGCAAAAAGTATCCAGTTACAAATATTTGTGGGTATAAATAATAATGTCAAGGACCAAATTACTTATGTCAAAAATATATGTACATCGAGGCTAAAACCTCTGAAAGTTTCGTCATACAGAGGAAATGGTGTTGGTGTACCAGTTTTAAGATCTATGTACTTAAGTACAGTTAGGAGTATCATTGATTATTCAGCTCCAGTTCTAGCTTCTTACTCAGGAAAAGATCTTAGGCCATTAGAGCTTATTAAGAATTGAATTGAATTGAATTGAAAAATTTTATTTAGCCAGAAAAACACAGATACAGAGTGGATAGAAATAACAATATTAACATGGCTGAGCCAGTTGAGAACCTGAGCGCTCTTTGAGGCACCTGATATATACTATACATTTATCTCAAGGAAGTATAATGTAACATTTAGTATCAGCTGGAATAGTACAATAGCATGGTAGTAATAAGTACATCTCATAATGTTTCCACGGTTATCACTTCAATATTTATTATTTTTATTTTTTATTTTTCTATTTATGTTTTTATTTATTTATTTATACATATATATACATATATATACTGTGGTGTCAGTAGCATTTTACCGAATCCAGCTGGTATGAAACACGAGGTACCATATATATACTTCATTTTTAGTCCATATAACACGCGGACTTTGAACATATAATCAACGACCTATTTTTTTTTATATATATATAACATACTTCCATGTTGCTCCATATTATTCCTGTAATGATGTGTTATATTTACTATTATATAATCTAGTCACCTTATCCTGTGCTGTTAAGGTTTTAACTGTTATTATTTGTTCAAGCCCATCTAATTTCTTCATTTAGTATTGTAACAAGCATTCTTTGTTCTCTAAAGGACATCTGCATCGTTAAACGACCCACAGGTGGTGTTAGGTTCTGAATAATAAGTTCTATATACAGGAGAGAACACAAACACCTGTATAGTTTTGTAGGTTCGGTTTACTGGATAAGAGTATGTACACAAAGGAGAGCAGCACTCTCTTGACTAGGCTCCCGGTCAACTGCTATAGGCGACGTATGGCAAGTGATACATTAGCAGCTTCCATACGTCGCCAGGCACATTAATTAAGCGTGTGGGATATGGTAATAACATTGCCACACGCTGCTAGCTAGGCTGAATAAATAATACATAAATGGAGCACATACATAATATACATACATGATATATAATCCAGCATACATAATATACATACACCTCCCTCCCCCCTATACGCTCATAGCAAAGTCTTGAGCGGACCTTTTCTTTTGGATCCGTTCTGAGCGTCGAGGGACTTCATCACTGGGAAGGGTATGGGACTCAACACTGGTGGCGGGGCCAGCAGAAGGCATTGTTACGGGTCGGAGAAAACGGCGGTTCCTCCACCACACACGACCACTGGGTAACCGCACCTGGTAGTCCCGTGACCTGCCGAGACCCATGACTACGCCTACTTTGTCCCAACGTAGGGAGGTCGGGTCCTGAACACGGACTTGGGTGCCGACACTCAACCTGGGGAGAGAACGGGCGTGGTCATTGTAGCGGGCGACGACGTCCTGAACACGTTCGGCGGCTCGGCGATCACAATCCTCTGTCTTGGCCTGCCACTCCTTGGAGAAGGATTGAGGGTGAGCAGGGACACAAGAACGAAGGGGGCGTCCATACAAAACCTGGGCAGGGGAGCGTCCGGTGTAGTTAGGTGTGTTGCGGAGTTCAAGAAGACCCCTGTCGAAGGCCTCGCAGTCAATGTTCCCAGAAGGGGCCACCTTAAGGATGAGGTGCTTCAGGGATTTGACAGCAGCCTCAGCGTGGCCGTTGGACTGCGGGTAATGGGGCGATGACAACACATGCCGGACTCCCCATCGGTCGAGGAACACAGCAAAGTCCCGGCTTGTGAACTGAGGCCCTCCGTCGGTTCGCAGGCGTACAGGAACGCCCACGTCACGGAAGTAGTGGCGGAACTTGCTGATGGTGGCGGCAGACGTCGTGTCATTACCGCACTTGATGACAACCGGCCAACCAGAGAGACGGTCGACGATAACGAGGAAGGACTTTCCTGACACACAGAAAAAGTCGGCCGACACAGACTCAAAGGGGCGGGTGGGGTTGTCGTCACTCATGAAGGGTTCCTGCTGCTGGCTGGGTTGTAATACTTGGCAGGGCTCACACGCACGGACAACATTGGAGATGTCGGAGTTGATGCCGGGCCAGAACACAGTCTGTCGTGCACGTCGTTTGGTGGCCTCAGCTCCACGGTGACTGTCGTGAAGGCGGGCCAAGGCGTGGGGACGTGATGCAGCAGGGACAACTACACGTGCTCCGTACAGAACAAGGTCTCCGTCGCAGTAGAGTTCATCGCGGAGTTTCCAATACGGGAGCAGGGTGTTGTGAAGATCGTAGCGGTTGCTAGGAAATCCATTCCTCACACACTCGACGAGTCGGACATAGGAAGGGTCATCTCGGGCCGCTGTTCGAAGGTCCTCCATTGCCTTGTCGTCATCTGGTGACAGGTCCGAACGAAGGGATTGGACGGCATGGAGAGTGACCACAGTCCTGACGGAAAGAGCGAGGTCGGCGTCGAGTACATGGTCTTCTGGAGTAGGGCGGCTGACAGGGGAGCGGGATAAGGCATCAGGGATGCAGAGCTCCTTACCAGCACGCCACACTGCAGTGAAGATGTACGCCGAGAGTTTCTCTTTCAGACGCTGGAGGCGAGGGTTCTCAACGGCGTCTAGCGTGTAGTGGTTGAGGATCGGGACAAGCGGGCGATGGTCGGTCACTAGGTGAAAGTATTGCAGGCCTATGAGGTAAAACCTGCACTTGGACATCGCCCAAACCGCAGCCAACAGCTCCAACTCAATAGTGGCATAGCGCGTCTCAGTGTCAGAGAGGAAACGCGAGCCACACTGGACGAGCCGGAACTGCCCTCCACCATGATCCTGCAGTAGGGCGTATCCCACGCCATACAAGCGTGAGGCATCTGTCTGCAGAACTGTCGGCAAGGCTGGGTCAAACGTGGCGAGGACAGGTGGACGAGACAGGGCCTGTTTCACTTGCTGGAAGGCCTTGTCATGGTCGGGGGTCCACAGGAATGTCCTCTTGGGGCTCATCAGGGGGCGAAGTGGTTGAGCAGCTGCGGAGATGTCCGACGAAAACTCTGCTAACTGGTTGACGAGACCGATGAAGGACCTCAAGTCGGTCAGGTTAGCAGGGGTGGGAAAATCCGTAATGGCGCGGACCTTTTCCGGGTCAGCTGCGATACCATTCCCTGAGAGGGTGTACCCACAAAAGTCAACTGAAGAGCTGGCCAGAACAAACTTGTCGGCATTTAGGGTAATGCCGTGCTTCCGGCACCTGTTGAGTACCTCGTAGATACGGCAGAGGTGATCCATATAATCCTCGTCGTACACGAGTATGTCGTCGACCACTTTCACGCAGTTTGCCAGACCTTGTAGAGCCATATCACCTCGAAGACAGAAAGCGTCTCCTGTAGCGGCGAATCCCATGGGGCCACGGCAATAACTGTAACGTCCATGCGGGGTGATGAACGTTGTGAGTGGTCGGTCTTCTTCGGCAAGCTCTATCTGCCAGTATCCACACAGGGCGTCCATCGTCGTGAAGAAGCGCGCCTTCGGGTTCACGCTGCGTATGGCTGCAAAGGGCGTGGGAGAAGGGTGCGCAGGACGAGACACCTGGTTGTTGAGCTTGGAAAGGTCAGTGGTGATCCGAACACCACCTTTAGGTTTTGCGACGACAACCATCGGGTGACACCATGGAGACGGGTCATCGCCGGTTGGTACAATAATTTCTTGGGCGACCATGGAGTCCAGCTCGTTTTTGACCGCCTCGCGGAAGGCCAGGGGAACCAGTCGAGGGGTGTAAATAGCGAATGGCTTCGCGTCGTCCCTCAGGTGGATCCTCATGGGGGGGCCTGCCATCTTCTTGAGAGGCTTGGATTCCAGAGCGGACTTGGTCACCAGAACGTCGCTGAATTCCTTCAGGAAGTACTTCCGAGCATCCGAAGGAGAGGTGTCACTGGCAAGAGGCAGGGGTAGGGCGGCAGCAGGGTCGTTGCTGCTCCCTTTTTGCACCCTGTTGGCGTGTTTTACCTCAAGAATAGGTTTGGGGAAGTCCTGGGAGATGATGGCCAACTCCTGACAATGTCTGTAGGACAGCAAAGGAGTCTGGACACCGTTATGCACATCAATCCAGGCTTGACACGACCTGTTGCCGAAAGTGACTTGTGCTTGGAGTGAACCTAGGGCCGGGGTCATCTGTGAACCATCTGCCATAAAGCGGAGATCCTTGGGGGGCGGTCCTAGATCACTTGGAGAGAGCCCCAAGCATTGCAAATGCTGGGGACCGATGACTGTAGCATCAGCGCCGGTGTCGGGCAACATCTGAAGACGGGATGAAGCACTGCGGTAGGTCACAATGACACTGATGTACTGGGGGACTTTGGTCCTGGGACGCTGGGGGGAGCACACATTCCTAATGTGGCTCGAGCGTTGTCAGGAGTCGTCGTACCTCTGATTGGAAGACTGTGGGCGGCCCTCTCTGGTGGAGGGGGGCTGAAGCTTCCGCCGACGCGGTCCCTTGGGTATGTTGGAAGGGCAACACTTGTCATAGTGGCCCAGACGACCACACACATTGCACTGGACGCGTTTGGCTGGGCACCGTACTGTGAGTGACCAGTGGCCCTTACGGTCACAACTGTTGCAGGTAGACTGAGCAGCTGGACACACCTGTGTTCCGTGCTGCTTACCACAGTTGTTGCAAAATAAACCGGGCGTGGACGTGGTGGGCGAAGGCGTAGGAACAGACTTCTTGTCCTTCTTGTACCGGGACACAGCGCGTACAGCTGTAGGGGAGCACGGATGGCAGAGGTGGCACACCTGGCAGCCTCATAGGAGCGACATATCGTCAACACATCCTTAAGAGAAGAGGAAGAGTCGAGGGAGGTGAGGCGTTGGACAAGTTCCTCGTCCTTAACACCCATCAGGATCACCTGCCTCAACTGGGTCTCCTCGCACTGCTGGTGGTGGCCTGGACATATATCTACCTCTTCCGAGGCTCTCTTAAGACGCACGTAAAAGGCATCAAAAGACTCACCCTCCAACTGTCTGCAGCTAAACAATTCCCTCCTGCGCAGAGCTTCATTCTGCTGTCCTTTGATGTGCCGTTGTAGAACGTCCAGTACCTCCTCTACAGACAGCGAAGAGGTTGGTGGTACCTGCAACGTATGTTCCAAGACACGCTGAATTTCCAAGGACAGGCACATACGCAGTTGGATGAGTTGTTTAGGCTGTGACAAACTCTGGAGATCCACCATTGTAGAGTAATCAGTCCACCGTCGCCGCCATTCACGAAAAGTCTGGAAATTCACATCAGGCTTCAAGATGGGCGGTGTTTGAGCTGCTGCTTTAGGTGGGGCTGGGGGGTGTGAAGGAAGCATGGATGAGGTATCTGAACCAGTCAGTACCGAGGCAGTGTTAGAGCCAGGGGCTTGGTTAACAGTGAGGCGAGATATCAAGGCTTCAAACCGTTCACTGTCTTCCAATCTCCGTTGGTTGTCTCGTTCTGCCTCTGCTTGCCTTCTGTGCTCATCCGCCAAACGTCTGTGGGCTTCATCCTCGCGTTTCTCATCTCTCATAAACTTCAGTAAAGCAATTATCTCTGGAGACAACGCTGAATATTGAGGTGAGGGACTGCGCGATGTGGGGGCTGGAGCGTCGTGGCCGGCCTGGTCATCAATCTCTGCGGGGCTATCACCCGCCTGAGTCATCCAGACGCTGGGTCCACGGCTACGTAAGGCGTGAGACATAACTACTTCCTCTGTGTACTATGTCTTAAATCAGTGTTGACCGGTCAGCCCGTCGTATCAACAAGATTTCCGACAAAAAATTAATTAAATACACAGATAAGTAGGTTATATATATAAAATATATATAAGGAAGCCGCGCGGTCAGCGAGTGTTAGTACAGTACATGTACGTGTGCGAGTGAGTGTGTGTCCTGGGCCGGCAAAGCGTCTCGCCCCAGCTGTGAGGGGGGGTGGAGGCGGCGCTGTGAGGGGGGGTGGAGGGAGAGGCGCGGCGACTCCCAGTCAGTCTAGTTACCCTCAGGACGCGGTCAGAGACGGGTGCACTGAACTTTACTCCTTACAAATGCCCAGAACATGCCGTATACCTTGGGAATCCTTTAGAACAAGGTCACACATGAATGGCACGAACACACAATGCACTAAACACTTCACAGAAAATCACTGTCACTGACACTGCTCAAAGTTGCTGAAATTCTTCGAGGAGAGGTGACGCACGGGAGTTGACCCAAGCGAGAGAGGAGTTCGTACGCCGGCTTCCCCACAAACTTTGCACTATCACTCGTAATTATCCAGTAAGATCGGATCACTGCGCCATGTTAGGTTCTGAATAATAAGTTCTATATACAGGAGAGAACACAAACACCTGTATAGTTTTGTAGGTTCGGTTTACTGGATAAGAGTATGTACACAAAGGAGAGCAGCACTCTCTCTTGACTAGGCTCCCGGTCAACTGCTATAGGCGACGTATGGCAAGTGATACATTAGCAGCTTCCATACGTCGCCAGGCACATTAATTAAGCGTGTGGGATATGGTAATAACATTGCCACACGCTGCTAGCTAGGCTGAATAAATAATACATAAATGGAGCACATACATAATATACATACATGATATATAATCCAGCATACATAATATACATACAGGTGGGTAGCACAGGGGGGAAAAGGCCGTATATATAGTAGTCCACCAACTGACGGAGGGAGTCCAGTCCTCCTTGTCATTCAGTTCACGTTCTTTTGAGTGACTCCCGCCACCTGTTACTTATACTTTATTTTATTTCTGTGATTGTTCCTGTCACCACCAATGTGGTATATCCATGTGAGTACCAATTTATGTCTCTTGTGTGACCATCAGTGTTTGCTTAGTTACATTTAAGTAATTCAGTGTTGTTTCACGTTAGTTAATTTCTGCGTTAGTTATTTCATATGTTTATGTAGTTTTAACGTAATCCAATGCATTATTTTTATTCTTTTGATGTTTCGATGTTTAGTATCATCTGTGTCTTAAAAGTTTCGATGGTGAATCAATTTGTTGTGACAGCCTACGAGGCTCTTTATTGTGTTAATATTTAATTTAGTTAAATTCTTAAAGGTTTACTTTATTTATTTTTATTCCCTTTTAATTTACTTCACTTATTTTGTTTGGTTAATCCAAGAACCTGGATATTAAGGTAAATTAAGAGACGGCGTAACAATATATATATTCATACACATACACATACACATATAAATTAGAGTGGAATTTAAAAACATAAGTATAATGGGGGAGCAGTACAACCTGGGTTGTGCAGTAATAAGGTTGAACAAGAGGACAGAGCTGTCAGGATTATGTCTAGTTGGCAATTATGTGTATTGCAATGGTAATTACTTATTTACTTACATGATAATTTCCGATAAAATGGATTGGTGATACAATAAAAGCAGGTGCTGTAAATATAGTAAGTGTTAAAAGAAATATTAATACTTCGACAATAGATATTTTTTTAGAGATGATTTAAAGGATTGTGCTTGGTTGCCCAAGGACAACAAGAAAAGAGATTATGAGGATGGAGCTAAATGTCCCGAGCATAATACACAGAATTAAGGAGTTGACTGTCATTTCTACTCTAAGGCTTATTAGGCGTGGTGATATTTATCTGAAGTCAGATTCAGATTTGCCCCCGAGGGGGTAGTTTATTGGGCACCCCCTTACATCCTGTGCAAGGTGAAGCGCAGAAGCGTTTACAGCGCCCATCTGGAAAGTATGCAAAGTTCATACTTGCCTTTATGACTCGTACATTAAGGGCGTAAAAGCCTGAAGGGTCATAGGTTTTGTCAAGTTACATAAAGTGAGAGAATGACGAGTGTGTGGGGGGAAAGTTCCCGGTACATTTCATCTGTTTATAGCAAAGCGTGGCAGGTCCCTAATAATGTCAAGTGCCAGGCCTGTCACTAGGAGGAGGGATATCTGGTCAGGGAGGGAAAAGTTGTTGGTAACAGCTGGGGACCTGTAGGAGGAGGTAGTGAGGGAGGGTGTGAGAGTCGGGTTGGCCACAAAGTTTACAAACAGTGCGGTGAGGCTCAGGGTTGCCAATGTACTCCCATAGGTACCTGTACCCTAGGCGCAGTCTCATGTATATAAGCTGTTGAGATCGAGTCAGGGATTGATATTCTTTGTAGTGGCGGTTGTCGTCACCGGTTACAGCGTCATAGTGGCATAGTGCTATGCTACCCCGTTGTTTCAGGGTGTCCAATTTTCGTTGAATGCCTCTCGTTGTGTGGCGTGTATGCAAGATTTGAGATGATTCAGGGAGAGGGCGAGAGTGGCTTCAATATATTCTTCTTGTGTAGCTTCTTTGGCAAGCCGATCGACAGTGTCACAGGCAGTTATTCCTATATGTGACGGGATCCAAAGAAACTTGACAAGGATGTCATCAGTTTGTTCTAGCCCGGCAACGGCGGCTAGGGTGTGTTGGGCGGCAGGGGAGGAGGTGGAGGGTAATTTGAGCCTCGCTAGCGCAGAAGTGCTATCACTGATTATAAGGAGGTTCCGGCGTTCAGTGCGAGCATAGGTCGCCCCCTCATGAATGCCCGCGAGGATGGCTATGCTTTCAGCATCAGTGGAGGAGGCCCAGTTGTGGACCCTGATTTTCCTGCAGGCCTGGTGCTCAGGAATCCACACAGCTGCCCCAGCGCTGCCCAGCGTGGTAACAGACCCATCACAGTAGACGAGGATAGCAGGGTGGGAGGACTTTAGAGAGGAGGCGACACCATTAATCTGCTCAAGGCAGTTAAGTTTGAGCATATACCTCAGTTGGGTGGATTTACGACCAGGGAAGGTGTGGACGACAACATCAACACACAGGAAAGTCCACGGCGGTAGAGGCGGATGAGTGTACTCGGGAGGGAGAGAGGTCGAGGGGGTGATAACGCAGGATGTCAGCAGTAGTGTGGACGGGCCAGAGTTGAGAGGGAGGGGGGAAGTAATGGGGACAGGCCGGCGCAGGAGGGTGTTAAGATGTGAGTTCAGTGAGCGCGACAGGGGAGTCGGTTGCTCACTGCGAAGAAGTTTAACACCAAGGATGGCATTGAGAGTAGTAATTCGATCGCAGACGGGAAGCAGGATTAGTTCGCGCTGCATGACTTCTATTCTGGTGGTCAAAGGGCAGCCGAGGATGAGTCTCATCGCTCTGTTTTGGATTTTCTCTATGCCTTTTTTCTCGCGCTGGGAGGCAACTACAAGGACAGGAGAGGCATAATCGATGACGGCTCTGACGATGGCAATATACATGAGACGTAGGACCCTGACAGAGGCTCATTTGAGACCGTGAGTGAGGGACTGGAGGGGCCTCGTTCGTTGGCGGCACTGGGAGATGACGTGGGCGGCGACAGCGGAGGTGGTGGCTCTGGTAGTGGCTCGCACAGGTAGACCAAGATACCTGTAGGTGCGTACTTGATCGATGTCTTGTCCTTGCAGAATCAGTGGTGTCTGACGCCGGAAGCGTGAGATGAACTTGGTTTTAGTGTGTGAGATGACTAGCCCGAGTGTTTGACAGGTCCGGGCGAACGTGGAGAGTATAGGTTGTTCATGTTGCACTATAGTAATTTGGAGGAGAATATCATCAGCGTAGCTGATGATGTGACCGTGTAGGGCGCGCTCAGCAAAGATGACGTTGAGACGGCAGATGGAGTTCATGAGAACATTGAAGAGTGTAGGGCTGAGTACACCTCCCTGAGGCGTGCCAAGATCAAGGTCCCTGATCTTAGAGTAGTGACCCTGAAAACGGACACGGGCCTGTCGATGGGAGAGGTCGTCAGCAATCCACGTGAGGAGTTTGCCCTTCACATCCATGTGAGTGAGGCCCTCAAGGATCACTTCACTGTTGGCTTTATCAAAAGCACCCTTGAAGTCGACGAAGAGGGAGGTTTTGGCGGAGGTGTTTGCCATGTAGTGAGCGATGCAGTGAGCAGTACTCTTTCAGGGGCGAAAACCATAGAGGTCAGGGTGTAGGTGGGCTTCAATTTTCCAGTGGAGGCGGTGGCATATCATGCACTCCATCATCTTTGAGAAGCAGGAGATGAGGGATATTGGACGATATTCATCTTGTCTGCCTGGTTTAGGGGCTGGGATGGTGGTGGCAGTCATCCATAAGTGAGGCAGCTGACCAGTATCAAAAGAGAGGTTAAATAGACAGAGGAGGGGGTTACCAGGGGTGGCAATAAGGGCATTTAACACATCATATGTGACGCCGTCATCGCCTGGGGCGGTGGACCGACCACGCTTAACAGCATTTAGTAGTTCACACTGTGTGAAAGGCACGTCAGTGTCTGCAAATAGGTCTTGGTACTCGAAGATGTGCTGTCGGCGTTGTGGTTGCAGTGCGAGGGTGAGGTCTCGTACAGCGGGTGGTCGCGCATCAATGGAGGCGGCCTCCTGCCACATCTGGGAGAGCGCCTCAGCTCGGGCAGCTGGTCTGGGGTGGAGCGCGGGTCTGGCGTTGGTGCCCCGGGCACGGTTAATGGTGCGCCATATATCACCTATAGATGTAGACTGGTCAATAGAAGAAGCAAAATCAAACCACTGCTTCTCTCGTGCGAGAGTGATGGCAGATTGGAGCTCTTTATTTGTGCGCATCAGGAAGCGTAGAGAGTCAGGAGAGCTGGGAGATTTCTTCCACTGGTCGACTGCTATTCGGTGCCATACTCGTATAGACTTAACATGAGGGTCACGGTTAACGTTCCACTGACTCCTGGGCTGGCGGTTAGGGCGGCGGTGTTTTGGGACAGGGCGGAGGAGGTCAGTGCATTGTTTGGACAGATCAAGGTAGAGCTGGTCTGCGGTGGTGACAGTGTAACCCTGAAACCATTCAGCAATGGATGTGATGAAGGCAGGTATGTTGGCAGGGGGTAGCCTGAGCCTAGGGCCCTTGGGTGGAACGGGTATTCTCACATACTGGAGGGTAGTGTAGATAGGGAAATGGTCACTGTGGGGGGAGTGGAGGATGCGGGTGGAGTGTGGGCGGTGAGGGTCAGAGTAGAGAGCTATGTAGTCAAGTTTCCCTCCCCCGATGTGGGTGGGTGATGGAGGGCAGAGAAGACGTACAGGGTCATCGGTGGTTTGTAGGTAGGAGAGCCAGGAGTTACCCCGGGAGTTTGAGTGGGGCCCCTGGGAGCCGAGACTAAGGTGACGGGCATTGAGGTCCCCCACAAGGAGGGTGGGGGTGGAGGTGATATGGTGTGGAAGGACAGGTACAGTAGGGGTGGAGGGAGGCACATAGACATTGACAATATTGAGGGACATACCTTTTAGTGTGATTGTGATGGCATGTGCGTCGGTGGTATCGTCATCAAGGGGGACGTCGAGAGGTTGGTAGGGGACATCCTTCTTGACGTAGATCCGTAGTCCACGTGCATGGCTTCGTGGTAGTCCGTCGATGCGGAGAACAGGAGTGGATGGGCTCTCAACACATGTGTAGCCACTGAGCACATAGGTACCAGCAGCACACCGCGTTTCTTGGAGGCACAGCACGTCGACGTCTTCAGTGTAGACGTAGGTTTTGAGGGCACCAAACTTGCTTTGCAAGCCGTTTATGTTCCAGGTGAGTCCCTGCAGTCCTGTAGCGTTGCTATCCATTGTGGTGTATTAGACTGATTACCCCTGACGTAGACGGATGGGCCTTAGGTGCCGGCATGTCGGTGGAGTATGGGTAGCCGGGGGTGGGGTCCTCAGGTCCAACAGGTAGCCCTGGTGGAGACAGCACAGACACAGGAGCAGGCGAGGCTTGAGGTGGGTAGACAGGTTGAGGCACCACGTGACGTAAAGATGAGGCAGGGCTTGGCTCGGGGGCCCCAGTACACACAACCTGTGAGCAGGGGGGGCTCACAGGGGGACTACCAGCTTGTGTCAAACCAAAAGAGGGGAGTGACTGGGTAGCAGCAAAGGGCAGGAGTTGGCGGTGTAGGTCGGAGATGGCGGTACAGAGTGTAACCAAGAGTTTCTCAACATGACTGGTAAATTCTTGGAAGAGGGACATGATCTGTGTCATGTCACTGGAGACGGGTTGTGGGGGGCACTGGTGGCGGCACAAGGCTTGACAGCGTCAGGGTAGAGACGGGGTTGTGGGGGGGCACTGGTGGCGGCACAAGGCTTGACAGCGTCAGGGAAGAGACGGGGTTGTGGGGGGGCACTGGTGGCGGCACAAGGCTTGACTGCGTCAGAGTAGTGACGGGGTTGTGGCGGGGGGGGGAACTGGTGGGAACACGAGGCTTGATAGCGTCAGAGTAGAGACGGGGAGGAGGGTCAGTAGTGGTTGAGTTAGGGAATGGTAGGTGCTGTTGTGGTGCAGCCTGGTGAAGCCAGGCAGGGGCAGGTGACTCAGTAGACTGAGGGGGGCGTTGTGGTAGACGCAGTCCTTGGGGAGGCCTCTCCCCTGGGACAGAAGGGCGACTGGGGCACTGCCGTGAGTCAGCATTGTGCCGGCCGCCACAATTACAGCACCTGGGCTCAACTACATAGCCCACACCACCCTTATTAAGGTGGTCTTTGATTTTCTGGGCACAGGCGGCGGAGTTGTGGTTACGTGAGCAGAAGCGACATCTAGGACGATCACGTCGGCAGCAGGCAGTGAAGATGTGACCCCAATGAGAGCAGATAACACAAAATGCAGGCCCAGGATGATAGGGCTCTGCATAAAGTGGTGGAAGGATTGGATGGGCTTCCACAGTGGTTGGACATACCCTTCCCTTCCACTTGTCAATAACAGCAGCTTGTGGAGTGTGTCCCCGGTAATGTCGACGTATACTGAGTATATTAGAATTAAAGTCACGTGCATCTTCGATGTCAGCGTATAGGGGGAATCGTTTCACTAGGATGTGGCAACATTCATCAGCGTCTGCTGGGGGGGCCACTAGGACAACCCCGTCAAAGCCAACAGTACTAAGGGTTTTATAGACTTCAGGAGTCTGACACTTGTTAAAGTTCCGGTTCTTACCCTGTCGGAATTGAATGTTGGGACCATGCTGTCTGCAGTACTTCATCATCCAATTAAACAGATCCTCGACAGATTTTAATGAGTCCTTGGGAAAGTGGAGATTCAGCTTACTTGTTTGTTTGGCAGAGGGCAGGGTGATGGGGTCCATGGCATTGCTGTTTCCACTGTGGCTAGTGTTTCCCATAGAAACATTACCGTCACTGTCATAATCACTGGGGTCTGACTCTTGAAGGGTGTTGGATTCAGTCAACACCTGCTGTGTTTTATTCCCAGTTGAATTCTTTCTGCTTCCTTCTGTGTGTGTCGTCCTTTTCTTCCTACCACTCATGATCTCATCACTGTCACTTCCTTCACTTTTCTTCGCCTCCTCTCGCCTCCTCTTCTTTTCTTTCTTACTAATCACTTCTTGAAAATTGTCTATCACTGCTATTGTTGTTGGCCGCGGATTGTCTGCTTCTGATTCACTACTTGAAAGCCTCAGGTCGTCTTCTAAGTTGTTCAGTAGGGCAATCTTTTCTACTTTAGCCAAAGCCTTCATAGGTTTCTGCCCACCACTCTCCCCAGGCATTGTGCAATGCTTGTGTTCGGTCACAGGCGAGATGGAGAGGCAACGACGTCACTACCACGTCATTCAACGTCACGCTCTTCGCACTGCGCATGCGCAGATACGAAAATAACCGACCAGATGGTCCAGGCAGGAAGTCCAGATATTTTATCTAAAATATTGTCTAAGTCCAACAACTATAAATTTCACAAGCGACACTGTGCTTACAACTGGGCTCCACTTTAGTTCTCTAAACAGACTGAAGGTAGTCGTCTCACTAAATTCATCAGAATTGGGAATTGTAGGGAGAGCTCACTCACAGCCTTTGTTGACGTTTCACGGTGCGCATGTCGAATGTTTTTATACTATCTATTATTATTATCATCATTACAACAATTAATAAAATTAATAGCAATTTAATGCAACTACAAATACAATAATGATAATTCTAATAATAACCATAAATAAATGCAAAAAACGAAAAACTAAATCAAGTGAGAAACGATATACAGTACATAATGTATGTTGTGTTGTCTAACCAGCTCCTTTTGATGCAATTGTCAATAAATTATTTGCATTTGACTAAATGCTAATTGTCATATTGTCCTAAAATTCTTTTTTTTTGTGTTTATTCATATACATATTCTCCTCGGTGCAAATAATTAAAAAGAGTGGACTAGAAATTAACACGTTAAAATAATATATCAATGGCTCTTTTTTTTGTACAGAAGGATTCAAATTAAAAACATTTAATAACATATGGAAGGATTAATTACTCCTGCAATAGAAGTAGTTTAAAAAACTCATTGGATCACCTAAGTGGATGATGAATCCAGCCACTCAGCCTGTGTGAACCTGCTCCACTCCCACTAAACTGGGTGGGAACAGTCATCAATGCCCAATTGCAAGAGCTAGAGGGCTGCTTCCCGCTCACAGGTTCACACTGAGACTCATCCTCGTGGTTGGATTCATTCCAAGTTTCGGACAAGGAACTCGGTCATCACACTATAGAATTGATCCTATGAAGTATGATCATACTCTTAACTATTTAACCAACAGGATGTGTCACACCTTACTGCTGACTTGACAGTTTTCTATAGGTAGGCTCAGTAAATATGTAAATAAATGTGTTGCAGCTTTATTTAACTCCTATACTGATGTAATAAGCTAAATAGGGGATATTTTACAATATATGTGTTTTATTTTTGTAGGTTGCCATTAATATTATTTATCGTTTTTGGTGAGTTTGTAAGAGGTAAAAGTACACCATCTGAGTAATTATTTTCAATAATTTATCATTTATAATGACGAAATGTTTTATTTCTTTCTGTTTAATTGTTGTTTAATTTTGGTGTTGTTCTAAGCTTTGTCAAACAATACTGTAATAAAAAGTAAAAAAAAAAAAAAGTTGAGAATACTCGAAATTCTTGGCTATGGTGTGTACTGTATCAGGAAACAAACACCTTACATTGATTTGATGAACCATATAAAATACTAAAAGGACTCGGTGAATAAATATAACTTTAGAGTAATAACAGTAATAAGTGTAAATATGTCTTGGTGTAATATGGATTGTTGATATAACAAAGGAACTACTTTGTTACGCGTAAACTTGTAGCGGTCATGAGTACTTAGTGACTCATATGGAGAGCTCAATAGAGCCATTATATGCCTTTTTACATGAAAATACTGTATGTGTGACCATTAAAATCTATTAGCTATCTTATTCCTTTTAAATAATATCAATACATTAAAAACTGAAAGATATCTGAGAGATATAAAGAACTTTGTCAGGCTCGCCGCGTCACTCTTTGGTTAAGAGAAAACCTCGTATGTGGGAGACTGTGTTAATCATCAGAATTTTGTAATAGGTCAATATTATGATAATTAACAATCAAACATGTGGTTTCGGGTCGCTATTTAGAACATCCTGAACAAAAGGAATATAAAGACATTATTTCAATGCCCTTGTAAGAGCTGGCCACCGTGTTATTCAAGAGAGGGACAGGCCATGTAGGCCTTTGTCTTCCAATATAATTGGTTCCTAATCCTAATGAATAAAACTGTATTTAAAAATCCCAAAATATATTTTGTATTTTTTCTGATTAAAGAATCCATTCTAATAAAAAATGGGCAGCGAATATTACAATATCCGAATTACACGAATATTCGCCCTCCAGCTGATTTACCAGATTTGATACGTTTATTGAAATAAATAATACAGCTGTTAAGTGGCGAAAATGATAGAAATCATCGCCACCCCTGTTCAAGATTATTCCTCTTAGGACTCACATAAATTCATTACTCAGGAGAACAATTACATTATGAATATCTAGATGTAAAGTATCTATATTTCTGTAATATTTCATTAATTTTTCCATTTCTACACATCCATTCTATTTGCTTAGTGGACGGTGCTGGGAAAAAGGAAAGCAAGGTGGCGAGCGATACGTTTATTCCGTAAGGACTTTGGAATGTAGCTGACACTCAAGTTATACCTTATATTGGTGTACCAGTGGAAAATAGAAAAACATAGAAGATTAACACCAGTATCACGAACGACCAGGTGGTACTATATCTGGTCACGAATTATGAGAGACCACCACTCATGAAGGATATAACAAGAAGGGAAGAAGCCATCTTCCTTTGGCTTTGGAGTCATGAGTTATGAGGTGAAAGAAGATTACGAAGGATTGAAGAAAAGTGATAAAACTGAAATACAGTAAGAGTAGAAAGAATCTGGGCTCAACCAGATCGCTTCATCTTTCCTATTGTTTTTCTTTTTGTATCTTTATTTTGCTCCCTTCGGTCGTCAGACATTTATATTAGTATTGGTTTATTTATATAGTGCTGCTTATTACACTTTTTTTATTTTATTCTTTATTTTTACTGTGATTACGTTAGTGAGTCCTCAAAATTCAAATTCAAAATATTTATTGACAATTACATCAAAAGGAGCTGGTTAGCATGCTAACTAGCCCGCCCAAAACTAGTCTTAACAAGAGCTCTTTAACATTCTACTAATCATAAATTAGATATGTATACAACAAATAGATATGCATAAAATCTAGTCTTATGTTAAACTTACAGAATTTTTTCATAACATTCTAAACCATATTTTTGTTTATTAAATAACAAATCATCTCTGTAATATCAGTAATACCGTCACGCCTAAATTCTGATAAACAGTTACATTCCATTTCGGGATGTATTCATTCACCCAGACCGCACGGTAATGCAGAGGGAACAGCACAAGATGCTCCTGCAGGACTTGAAGCAGAAGAGGGAGGAGTCGAGGAGGAACGGGGACAGGTGTACATGGGTTATACTCAGGGGGAGGGTAGTGGAAACAAGTGTGCCGACACAGGGCCAGGGGGCAGCAGTGTACCCTCCACCCACTCAACCCCCCACCCTGGAGGCGGTACCAGCTCAGCCTACAGGACAGGAGGGAACGAGCGCCGTGTAAACAATGACATTTCTAACCACACCCTGCAAAATACAGTGTACTAAGCAAATGCTGCAGCTGCTGAGAATGTGGGGGGAGCGGGTTTATTAGTAAGAGCAGAGACGTTACCGAGAACAAATGCTGGCTTGAATGTCATGTACACTAATACTGACACGTTCCTTGATAAGACCTTTTCTAATTCAAATTAGAGGGGGGGGGGGGGGGTCCATCTCACCCCAGGGGTCCGTCTTACCCCACCTATCCCCTACTTTATTTATTTTTATTCTCTTTTAATTTACTTCACTTTTTGCTGGATATTTAAGTAAATTAAGAGACGGCGTAACAGTTTTGGCGACCTTGCCACGATTCACTAACGACACTTGTGATGCCTATTACTGTACATTATCTGAAGGATATATAGACTTACCTACTTGTGTATAAGGACCTGAGGATAAGATAAGTATCGTCAAGCAACTTTGGTGTTGGGAACTTACTGTTTACCTTACGAAAATAACTGCTCGGGGTCCCATCACTCCTGGCTGGGTGTTGTGGGATGTCAACATTGCCCCATGGAAAGTGAATTTTCGCTTAAGAACTCTACATGGAAGAGTAAAGAAAAGATAGTATTGGACGAAGTTCTTGAAGACCTTGAGTTGAGTAGTGATGAGTCTAATACGAGTGATGAAGCACAAGGGAAGTTCGAAAGTGAGAAAATACAGCTACAACAAGAGGCAGTGAATAAGAAAGAAATTTCTAAAAGAATGAGGGAGACAAGCTGGCATGAGGACAGTGAAAGCAAAGAAGTGAGAGAGGAGAAGAGACAAAAACATCTAGGACAAAAAACGTGTGTGGGTGGTAATAATAATGGAAATAACAGAAAGGAGATAGTGGAGAATGGATCAAGAACAGAGCAAAGTATGGAATTTGAAGGAAGCAGACAAGAACACACACAAGGTGAAGTTGGTCGTGTCAGGAAGAGATTAATTTTTCCACAGTCATGCCCGATGACCTTCCTTGAAAAATTAAAATGGGCAGTACAACTAGGACGGGAGCATCGCACCTTTGAGCCTCTTTTGAAAGAAGGCACACACAAGCCTTATCTTACAGTGGGGACCATGGAGGCTGTGGAAATGTTGACAACTGTTGGGTACAAGGGATTACTGATGGTTTTGCCAGAGGAGAGCGACATACTACTTACAAAGGTAATAATCTTCAGGTACCCTGTAATACTAGATCCAGAATACTTATTGGATGACGAAAGATTTGTTTGGGTCAAGAGGCATTTAATAAGGGGCGAAGAGAGAAGCCAGGTTATTGCTCTAATGAGAGGAAAGGTTCCAGAGAAAGTGTTCATCACAGGAGCAGGGTATAGGAAGGTGGCACTATATGTGGAGGGACCAATAATGTGTCTCAAGTGTTGCAGATGGGGACATAAGGCCTGGAGCTGTCAACTGGACCCACGTTGTAGATTCTGTGGGAAGAGGCACGAATCTAGCAACTGTAAGGACAAGATCAAAGCAGGAGAGAAAGTGAAGCCTTGTTGTTGTAATTGTGGTAAAACTCACAATGCTAGTTCAATTGCATGCGAGATGAGGCCACGTATGAGAAGTGACCAACAAAGGAATTATTCAGAGAACACTGAGGAAGTACGCTGTGGTCTGACAGTGACAAGACAGCAGGAGAACACACAGACAGTGATTCCTGAGAATGCCTGGCATGAAGATTCAAGAAGGATAAGGACTGCGCTTGCGGCCGGAAGCGTTGTTGATGCCAGGAACAAACAGAGTAATAAACAAGTAGCAAGTGAGAGTAGTGGTGCAGCCCTCCAGGTTAGTGATAAAACTGTGCAAGAAATTCTGGGAGAAGAGGTGCTTAAGATGTTTCAGCTTTTGCAAAAGTTAGGTCAGAAAATAGAAGTGATAGAGAAAAGACTTGATACAGTGATAAATAAAGAAAGGGAAAACAAAGCTGTGAATAATGTAGAATTAAAAGGGAAAGAGGAAAGTGAAGAGCTCAAGCCTTTGAAAAATTCAGTGCTTAAAATAAGTATTAAAGGGAAGGAGAGGAAAATAAAGGATTGTGTAGTGCAGGGAGCAACAACTGAAAGTTTTAAAAAGGTGTTGGTAAAGTGTAAAGATGCTGATAAAGAAAAACTTTTGAGGAAATGGGAATCTGTGCAGGAGGATTGGGCCTTCTTAAAGAATCTGATTGGAAAGGATATAAAACGTGTAAATATTAATCCTGGATCTAGCTAGCCTTAAGATAATGTCCTGGAATGTTAATGGTCTACAAAATAGAGTGACAGATGTACATT
This sequence comes from Homarus gammarus, assembly GCA_958450375.1. Lineage (NCBI taxonomy): Eukaryota > Metazoa > Arthropoda > Malacostraca > Decapoda > Nephropidae > Homarus > Homarus gammarus. The sequence goes on along the minus strand of CAUDMG010002880.1, from coordinate 313,504 downwards.
ACTTTACCCTTAAAAATAATATTGATATAATTACCCTTCAAGAGACTGGGGACAGGAAAGGCGACCTGCTTAAACTGTCTGGATATAAGGGATTTCATCTCTATTCGGGTGAAGGTATAAGAGGGGTCTCAACATACATTAAGAATTCCATACCAGCAGAACTAGTTGGAAGCCCGAGTAGAGTACAAGGAATAGAAAGTGTCTGTATAAAGTTATATTTGAAGGAAGGAGAATTGAACATAGCAAATTTGTATATTTCTGGAGGCTGTTTTGACCTCAACTTCTTACCAGATTGCATGTTTTTGGACTCAACTTTGGCTGTAGGAGATTTTAATGCTCGACATCCAAGACTCGAAACAATGGGGAGAATTAATAGTAATGGTATAAAATTTTGGCAATTTTTACAAGATCACCCAGATGCTTACTTGTTAGGAAATAAGGAAGTGACTCATATTAAAGGAGGAAGGTTAGACTATGCTTGCATGATAAGCAGTCATGGAGTCCAGGGAGAATGTGAGATAATAAGGGAGCTAGTCAGTGACCATTTTGTTGTGTATGTTCAATTACCATTAGGGAAGAGACAGGTGAGATATAGGAGGAAGAGATTGAAACTAAACAAGGATGACACTCAAGTGTTTACTCAAAATATAGAGAAATGGTACAGAAATTATACACCAGTCTGTATGGATAGCTTTTATAATGACTTAGTTGGGGAGATAGAAAGATATTTAACTAAGTCAACACAGAAAAAAATAAATGATAAGAGACATGGGGCTAGGAAACACTGCTATACCAATGACAAAATGTTGAAGGGATGGACACAAATGTTAAGGGCAGCACATAAAGATTGGGTAAAGAATGGTAGAAGAGAAGAAGATAGGGAAATCTTCATGGATATAGCCAAAATATGTGGGCAGGCTAGGAAGGAGGCAAGGGAGAAATATTGGCAAGATTTTGCACAGCACATTGGGGAGAGTAAAAATCTCAAAGAAATATGGCAGGATATTAACAAAATTAGAGGAAAAAGGAGTAATTTTATTAGCCATCCTCATCCAGAGGAAGAAGCTAATAAACTGGTTGACAAATGGGCTAAAGCAGCAAGTGTTGCCTCCCTGCCTAACAGGACAATAGAAGCATTAGATGAGTGGCAAAATGAAAGAAAAAGATTTATTTCATCAGCTCTAAATATTTGTGATGTAACATGTGTAGATATTACTAAAGATGAGTTATTAAATGCTGTTAAAAAAGGAAAATCTACAGCACCAGGCGAAGATGGTGTGACATATGAAATTTTGAACTGCTTAGTTGGTATGGAAAATAGTCCATTATTAGATTTATTCAACATGAGCTATGCAGAGGGTAGATTACCAACAGAATGGAAGAAAGCGATAGTTATTCCTTTCCCTAAGGCAACTGGTGGATACAGGCCAGTGTCTTTAACATCTTGTTTTTCCAAGATGATGGAGAGAGTATTATTAAATAGGCTTGTATATATTGTGGGGGAAAATCTATCTTGTAATTTATTTGGTTTTTTGGAAGGGAAATGTACTTCAGACTGTGTTATAAAATGTTTATCAAATGATGCAGACAGATGTAGAGTTTTTGTGGATTTACAAGGAGCATTTGATAAAGCTCACAGTGAAGTAGTTATGAATGAACTGGCTGCTCTAGGGGTATCAGGAAAGTTGTTACACTGGATAGGTGACTACTTGCATGGAAGGAGAATCTGTGTATGGTATCAGGGATGTTTGTCTGAGGAAAGAGCACTTGAACTAGGCACTCCCCAAGGGGGAGTATTGAGTCCAATGTTATTTAATGTGTTAATGAACAAGATAGCCTCACACAAATATCCCAAAGGAGTTGTAACCATCATTTATGCAGATGACATCTTATTTCAAGGAAACTCTGTAAAAAATTTGCAGATTGCATTAAATAATTTTAGTGTTCTTTCTCAAAAGATGGGCTTAGTTATCAATGAAGAAAAAACCAAATGTGAATGTAAAGGAAGAGGAACTGAATCCGTTTTTCTAAATGGAAAAATTGTAGAGAAAGTGTCAAAGTATAAATATTTAGGAATGTATATTGGCTTTACTAGTGAAAGTAAAGAGGCAGAAATATATCATGTCCTCACTCAATGTAGAGCAAGATTACAGCCCTTGAAGGCACTAGCATGTTGTGGTAAAGGTGCTGGGGTACCCATACTGAGAATGATGTATATTTCTACCATCAGATCACTTATAGACTATGCAGCACCTGTCCTCTCTTGTACTGGTGAAGGAAGGCTACGGAAGCTTGAGATCATGCAAAATGAAGCAATGAGAATAATTTTAGGGTGTCAAAAGAATGCAATGATTGAGATAATGAAAATGGAACTAGGGTTACAGAGCATTTCACAGAGGGTCAATGAAATTAATACAGTTGCAGCAGTTCGATTAATGAGAGGGAACAGTGGGGGTAAATTTGTACAAGATATAAATGATGGTTTAAAAGATAAAAGGACCTTCTGCAGGCAAGGCAAGAGAGGATACATGAATGGATTAGTAAATATTATTAAAAAATGTAATCTGGCAGACTGGTGTACAGCTGTTCAGAAGAGTTGTAAGAATCCACCCTGGGAAGAACGAGAAGTAGAGTTAGACATAGTGCCTCTCACAATGAAGAAATCATTACATGAACCAGGACAGTTAAGGGCTTTATATGGGAATAAGATTAGTAATTTGCCTAAAATAAACACATTGCATGTATATTGTGACGGTTCAGTTATGTCAAGTGGCAGGGCAGGGTGTGGGATCCTTATAAGACAGTACACAGAACAAGGAAATGATGACATCAAAATTGGACTTCGGTTGAGCAGTTTTATTTCATCAACACAAGCTGAGTTATATGCAATGTTAGTAGGATTGGAAAATGTTGTAAAGAGGTATAAAGATGCATATTTTTTTGTTGATAGTAGGGCAGCTTTGGATTCTTTGAACAGTGGGAGTCCAGTCTTTGGACACATTATTGGTTCATGTAGAAAATTAGTAAATACAATAAGGAAAAATGGCCATAATGTTCAATTTGTATGGGTCCCTTCACATGTGGGGATTGGTCTTAATGAAGCAGTAGATATAATAGCAAAAAGAGCCACGGAAAAGGCCGAGATCGACATAATATGTACTAAAACCTTGAAGCAATTAAGGAGCAAATTACGGAAAATACAATCAATAGAAGATAATTTCAAAAGGAATGAAATATACGAGAAAAGTGAAACAATGAAACATTACCATCATGTTCTCATGAACACAAAATTTACATATGGGAAAGATAGGAGTAGGTGGAAAGATTCAGTGTATATGAGGTTAAGATTAGGATATAAATATTATTGGGAACTTGGAGCTGAGAGAAGTGAACAGGATAAAGAATGTAGAGTTTGTAGAACATCCAGATCCCATACCCTGCCACATTATATACTGGAATGCCCATTGCTTAATGTATATAGAAATGCCCATATAAATAATGTCCCCATGCAAATAGAAGGGATGTTTGGAAATGGGAAAATAGATGAAATATTAACGAAATATAGAAATTTTGCATCTAGAATATAACTATGTATTATAACTAATTATGTGAAATATTAGGGATTTATGTGAGTCCTGAGAGGGACATTCCTGGACAGGGGTGAGGATGACTTATGTCACTTCATCCCTTTGAGATGTATTAATGTTTTTTTGTATCTCAATAAACGTATCAATCAATCAATCCTTGATAAGAGAGAGGAGTTTGAAACACTACTAAGAGTACACCAACCAGATATTGTAAGAGTTGTAGAACTGTTGTACAAGAACAGGAGAATCGACCCAGAGGAATGTAGGTTCAGTATTGCTGGATATGACTCATTTACGAACGTAACTCAAGAATCCTGCAGGAGGGGTGTGGTTATCTACGCTAGGCAAGACCTTAGAGCTAGCCAGCCAGGCGAGGGTACAGGGAGAGGATGTTTTTGAAGAGTCCAAGTGGTGTAAAATTAAATTAAAGGGAGGGGACTTACTTATCGTCGGGTGTATCTACAGATCCCCAAACTGTGGCCCACTGAATCAAAGGAACTTAAGAACCTTAATAAACAATGCGGCGATGCTCAACCCTAGCCACCTCCTTATCATGGGGGACTTTAACTATGGCGACATCGACTGGAGAAACGAGTCCACCCCGAATGACTTGAATAACCCTGCTACTCTTTTTGTAGAAACTCTGAGAGATAATTTTCTGTTCCAACATGTGAGAGACCTGACACATTACAGAGGGGAGCAAACACCCAAGCCACTTGACCTCATCATAACAAACGAGGAGGGTTTGGTGGCCAAACGGTAACACCTTGCCCCAGTTGGCACCAGTCATCATACAGTGTTGTCATTCAGATTTAACTGTTACCTAGTTCAAGATAAGGCCAGGCCAAGGTGCAAATATTACAAGGGAAATTACAATGGGATGAGGGAAGAGATGAGGGGTATCAACTGGCCTGACTTATTAAGGTACAAGAACGCAGACACTACGCTGAATATCATAACTAGTAAAATGACCCATTTGATCGATAAATATATACCCAACACCAAACCCAGTGCTTCTAAGAATACGAGGGGATCACTACACATGAACCATGCAGCGGTCGACAAAATTAAGAAGAAAACCCAGAAATTCAAGTCGTGGGTTGGGTCAAACGATGAGCAAGACAGGAGGATGTATGCAAGAGCCAGAAACCAAGCAAAGATAGAGTGTAGGAGGGCTGAAAAGGAGTTCCAGAGGCTGGTAGCACGCGAGGTCAAGTCAAACCCAAAGGCGTTTTACCGCTATGCAAAGTCGAAATTGAAAACGCGAGTAGGAGTATCAGACCCTGAGGCTTGAAGATGGTAGTTACGCAGATTCTGACCAGGATAAAGCTGAGGCATTGAACAGCTTCTTTTCCTCAGTGTTCACAAGAGAGGATGCAACTAACCTTCCTGCGTTTGAGGACAGACGGTTCGACACAGCATTGACCCACATTGTGTTCACAGAAGAGGGTATTAGAAATAAACTGTTCAGGCTAAAGGTCCATAAGAGTCCCGGACCTGACATGGTGCATCCTAGAGTGCTAAGAGAGCTGTGCAACGAGCCTGCAGAGCCCCTGAAGCTCCTGTTTTGTAAATGCCTGGATGAACAAATGGTCCCCAGTGAATGGAAAGTGGCTTATGTGAGTCCTATCTTCAAGAAGGGCGATAGTCACTCCACGAACAACTATAGACCGGTGAGCCTGACCAGCATAGTATGTAAAGTACTTGAGAGTATTTTCAGAGATGCTGCGATGGAACATCTACTACGAAACAACCTTGTAAAAGATTGCCAACACGCTTTTATGCCGGGGCGCTCTTGCTTAACACAATTGCTCAAGGTATTGGATATTTGGACCCATATTCTGGAACGGGGTGGTAATATCGACACTATTTACCTAGATTTTGCCAAGGCTTTCGACAGTGTACCCCACGAAAGGCTGAAAATCAAACTGGAAGGGTACGGAATTCGAGGAAATGTCCTCGCGTGGATAGAAGACTTTCTACATGACCGCAAGCAGTGTGTGGTGATTAATGGCACGAAATCGTCATCTGTACCTGTAACAAGTGGGGTACCACAGGGCAGTGTATTGGGCCCGCTGTTGTTTGTTTGTTTCATAAATGACATGCCTGACGTTGTACACTCCTCCGTACAAATGTTTGCCGACGACGCCAAGTTATTTCGGGAAATTAAGAACCAAGCGGACTGTGAAGAGCTGCAGAAGGACCTCTGTGGGCTCCAGGAATGGTCGAAGAAATGGCTGCTGAGATTCAATGTCACGAAGTGTAAGAGGATGCACCTGGGGCGTACCAACGGTAAGGAGGCGTATCATATGTCCCAACGGGATGAAGAAAATGCACTAGTTGAGACTGTGTGTGAGAAGGACCTAGGTGTGTATGTTGACAATGAGCTGAAGTTCTCGGGCCATTGTGAGAAGAAAGTAAATCAGGCAAATAAATTATTGGGTCTTATAAGAAGGTCGTTCAGATATGTAGACGGTCCGTCCCTCGTGACGATCTTCAGGAGTGAAGTGCTTCCCCATCTGGAGTACTGTCACCCCATCTGGTCCCCGAGATATGCTAGGGACTGTCAGTTGGTTGAAAATGTTCAAAGGAGGGCCACCAGACTGGTGCCTGCACTTCGGCACCTCAGCTACCCTGAGAGATTGGAGCGCCTGAACTTGCCTAGCTTATACTACAGACGGGCAAGGGGGGACCGAGTTGAGGTGTATAAGCATCTCAGGGGGCACTACTCAGTTGAGTGTCCTCACTTGGAGCTGGCGGACGCTCGCCCCACAATGGGTCACAGCTCAAGATTGAAGAAGCAGCAAGTCCAGAAAACCGTGAGGGCAAACTTTTTCGGAGTGAGGGTTGTAAACTCTTGGAACAATCTACCAGAGAGTGTTGTGACGGCACCGAGTGTGAGCTCTTTCAAGAGAAGACGTGACCAACACTGGAGCGGGTTCAGGTACATTCAGGAGCCGGTGCATGCCCAGTATTTGCCAACAGTGCGTGACAGAGACGTGACCGATCGCCCAAGCGGCTAACAAGCCGATCAGTGGCGAAGAGGATAAAAGTAAAAAAAAAAAGTAATGATATAATGTATGAGACTTTACATAGCCACACAGTTTACAAGGAATGCCATCAGTCCCTTCAATATATTGCCAATAATATTTGTATCCACAGCGTAGTCTCATCACAAATGTATCATACTTAACCGAAGCCTTACCATAAGTAGAACTTGTAGAATTCAAAACTCGAACATAATGTTTCAAACTACTCCTGCCGTTGTTCAAAATTTTCCGAATATTATCCACTTCCCATTGCTGTCGGATTTTTACCATTTCAGATTGTATTATTTTAATACCCAAAATACAATAGTATTCTACAATTTCTTTGCCACACCCTTGCTTAGCCAAATCATCAGCAACCTCATTCATATAAATACCACAATGGAATGGAATCCACATATAACTTACATCATATCCAAGTGATTTTACTGTATGTCGTGAATACACTTCTTACATTTTAAAATTAAATCATCATCAAGAGGCACTTTAGAATTTAGAGCAAATAGAGTACTTTGACTGTCAACAAACCTAAAATTGTTTTTTTCCTCCCAAAGGCATTCTTAAGGCCCACATATATAGCATAAAGTTCAGCAGTGGCGCTGGAACTTCTATCCCCAATTCTCTTGGATATTCTTTCTTCAACACTAATACCACATTCAAAAAATTCCCTAATAACAATGCCACATCCGGCCCGATTCCCATTAAATGAACCATCACAATACATATGAATAACATTTTCCTTATGGTACTCATATATTTTCTCAAGGAATATTTGCCGTAACTCAAAAGGATTACATTCTTCTTTTTTTTTAACTCTAGCGTATGAATTCTCACAGATACACTCTCCATGAACCAAGGATTCAAATAAACTTTGTTTGGCAAACGCACACACAAATCTACAATATTATATTCACAGAACATGTGAAAAAGTTTTTTAGTATGAGTATTCATCTAAAAATTACTAGTAGTTACATTAGTAAATTTATCAACAGCAGACTTCAGACACCCATCACTACGCCTAATAAGCCTTAGAGTAGAATTGAGAGTCAACTCCCTAATTCTGTGTATTATGCTCGGGACATTTAGCTCCATCATCATAATCTCTATTCTTGTTGTCCTTGGACAACCAAGCACAATCCTCATTACTTCATTCTTAATAAGCTCTAATGTCCTAAGATCTTTTCCTGAGTTAGAGGCTAGAACTGGAGCTGAATAATCAATGATGCTCCTAAGTGTACTTAAGTACATAGATCTTAAAACTGGTGTACCAACTCCATTTCCTCTGTATGACAAAACTTTCACAGGTTTTAGCCTCGTTGGACATATATTTTTGACATAAATAATTTGATCCTTAACATTATTATTTATACCTACAAACATTCCCAGATATTTGTAACTGGATACTTTTGGCAATTTCATTCCATTTAGCCAAAATTCTTTTCCATTTACTGCCCTTGACTGAAATTTGGTTATATTTTCATGAATGACCAGTCCCAAGGAGACACAAAGATACTGCAGCTGATCAATGACCCTAGACATATCTTCCTCATTCTTACATTGGATCAGAATGTCATCAGCATAAATGATTACTTGGGACTCGTCCTGGAATTTGTAACTTGCTATTCTGTCCGTAAGAATATTAAAAAGCATAGGGCTAAGAACGCCACCTTGTGAGGTACCCAACCCTAGACTTTTTTCTTCAGATTCATGACCTTGAAACCAGACACTCGCTTTTCTGTTAGTTAAGTAATCTGTTATTCACATTGTTACGACCGTGTCTTATTTTATATATTTTTTTGTTATATAACATGCTTCCATGTTCCATATAATTCCTGTAATGATGTGTTATTTATTTAATAAGCCATTAGAATCGGGCCTAGTGCCAGAAGCTTGGAAACTTGCAAATGTAGTTCCGATTTTCAAAAAGGGTGATAAATCAATTGCATCAAATTACCGTCCCATTAGTCTCACGTCAATCATAGGCACGTTGCTAGAGTCAATTATTGCTACAAAAATCAGAAGCCACCTTGAAACATTCAACTTAATTCATTCTTCTCAGCACGGGTTCACCCAGGGACGTTCTTGTCTCACAAATTTGCTTAGCTTTTTCTCAGAAGTATATGAAGCGGTAGATAATGATAAGTCATATGATATAATTTATTTAGATTTCAGTAAAGCATTCGATAGAGTCCCTCATGAGAGATTGATAAGGAAGGTAGAAGCACATGGAATAGGTGGATCATTATTAAAATGGATTAGGTCATGGTTAACTGGTAGGAAACAAAGAGTCAGCATAAATGGATTAAAGTCAGACTGGGGTGCGGTCAAAAGCGGAGTTCCCCAGGGATCTGTATTAGGCCCTCTGCTGTTTGTTATATTCATTAATGATCTTGATTCAGGCATAACTAGTAGGATTAGTAAATTTGCAGATGATACCAAAATGGGGAGAGTGATAAATTCAGACAGTGACTTTGAACACCTTCAAAGAGATCTAGATACCTTACATGAGTGGTCAGTAGACTGGCAAATGAATTTTAACACTGATAAATGCAAGGTACTACAGATTGGGAAGACGAATACAAACGTTAAGTATAAACTAGGTAACACGGAAATAGAAAACTCAGTTTGTGAAAAAGATCTAGGTGTATTTGTTAGCAACGACTTGAAACCTAGAAAACAATGTATTAGCGTTCGCAACAAGGCAAACAGGATTCTAGGGTTCATATCTAGGTCTGTGAGTAACAGAACTGCTGACCTTATCTTGAAACTTTACCTAGCATTAGTGAGGCCACACATGGATTATGCGGTTCAGTTCTGGTGTCCTTATTATAGAATGGACATAGATTCTTTGGAGAGAGTACAAAGAAGAATGACAAAAATGATCCATAATATTAGAAACCTTACATATGAAGAATGACTGAAAAGCTTAGGCTTGCATTCATTAGAGAGGCGTAGAGTTAGGGGAGATATGATAGAGGTGTACAAGTGGGTGAGTGGGATTAACAAGGGTAAAATGGAAGATGTTCTGAAGCTCAGTAATAACGAAATAACTACAACAAATGGCTTTACATTTGATAAATTCCGATTCAGAAAGGATATAGGCAAGCACTGGTTTGGTAATAGAGTTGTGGATATGTGGAAAAGGCTACCGAGTGCTATAGTAGGATCGGGGTCGCTAGGGAGCTTCAAGACGAAGTTGGATAGGCACATGGAAGTGCTGGGATGGGTGTGAAAGGGATCTGCCCTGTATGGGCCAGTCGGCCTCCTGCAGTATCCCACTTTCTTATGTTCTTATGTTCTTATGTTATATTTACTATTATATTATCTAGTCACCTTAACCCTGTGGTGTTAAGGTTTTAACTGTTATTATTTGTTCAAACCCATTTTGTATTGTAACAAGCATTCGTTGTTTCTTTACGACCATCTGCATCGTTAAACGACCCACCGGCGGGAGCCGACCTTATATATAGGACCCACCAACTAACGGAGGTAGTTCAGTCCTCTTGTCATACAGTTCACATCCTTTGAGTGACACTCGTCACATGTTACTTATACTTAGTTTATTTGTGCTGTTCCTGTCGCCACCAATGTGGTATATCTATGTGAGTACCTATTTATGTCTTTATTTATGTCCATCAGTATTTGCTTAGTTACATTTAAGTAATTCAGTGTTGTTTCACGTTAGTTAATATCAGTGTTAGTTTTTATATGTTTATGCAGTGTTAACGTAATCCAATGCTTTATTCAGATTCAGATTTGCCCCCGAGGGGGCTAGTTTATTGGGTACCCCCTTACATCCTGTGCAAGGTGAAGCGCAGAAGCGTTTACAGCGCCCAACAGGGAAGTGTGAAAAGTTCATACTTGCCTTTATGACTCGTACATAAAGGGCGTAAAAGCCTGAAGGGTCATAGGTTCTGTCAAGTTACATAAAGTGAGAGAATGATGAGTGTGTGGGGAGAAAGTTCCCGGTACATTTATCTGTTTATGGCAAAGAGTGGCAGGTCCCTAATAATGTCAAATGCCAGGCCTGTGACTAGGAGGAGGGATATCTGGTCTGGGAGGGAAGAGGTGTTGGTAACGGCTGGGGACCTGTAGGAGGAGGTCTTAGGGCAAGTGAGGATGTAGTGAGAGAGGGTGTGAGAGTCGGGTTGGCCACAAAGTTTACAAACAGTGCGGTGAGGCTCAGGGTTGCCAATGTACTCCCATAGGTACCTGTACCCTAGGCGCAGTCTCATGTATAAAAGCTGTTGAGATCGAGTCAGGGATTGATATTCTTTGTAGTAGCGGTTGTCGTCACCGGTTACAGCGTCATAGTGGCATAGTGTGACGCTACCCCGTTGTTTCAGGTGTGTCCAATTTTCGTTGAATGCCTCTCGTTGTGTGGCGTGTATGCGAGATTTGAGCTGATTCAGGGAGAGGGCGAGAGTGGCTTCAGTATCTTCTTCTTGTGTAGCTTCTTTGGCAAGCCGATCAACAGTGTCACAGGCAGTTATTCCTATATGTGACGGGATCCAAAGAAACTTGACACGGATGTCATCAGTTTGTTCTAGCCCGGCAACGGCGGCTAGGGTGTGTTGGGCGGCAGGGGAGGAGGGGGAGGGTAATTTGAGCCTAGCTAGCGCAGAAGTGCTGTCAGTGATCATAAGGAGGTTCCGGCGTTCAGTGCGAGCATAGGTCGCCCCCTCATGAATGCCCGCGAGGATGGCTATGCTTTCAGCATCAGTGGAGGAGGCCCAGTCGTGGACCCTGATTTTCCTGCAGGCCTGGCGCTCAGGAATCCACACAGCTGCCCCAGCGCTGCCCAGCGTGGTAACAGACCCATCACAGTAGACGAGGATAGGAGGGTGGGAGGCCTTTAGAGAGGAAGCGACATCATTAATCTGCTCAAGGCAGTTAAGTTTGAGCATATAACTCAGTTGGGTGGATTTACGACCAGGGAAGGTGTGGACGACAACATCAACACACGGGGAGGTCCACGGCGGTAGAGGCGGATGAGTGTACTCGGGAGGGAGAGAGGTCGAGGGGGTGTAGAGGTGATAACGCAGGATGTCAGCAGCAGTGTGGACGGGCCAGAGTTGAGAGGGAGGGGGGAAAGTAATGGGGACAGACCGGCGCAGGAGGGTGTTAAGATGTGAGTTCAGTGAGCGCGACAGGGGAGTCGGTTGCTCACTGCGAAGAAGTTTAACACCAAGGATGGCATTGAGAGCAGAAATTCGATTGCAGACGGGAAGCAGGATTAGTTCGCGCTGCATGACTTCTATTCTGGTGGTCATAGGGCAGCCGAGGATGAGTCTCATCGCTCTGTTTTGGATTTTCTCTTTGCTTTGTTTCTCGCGCTGGGAGGCAACTACAAGGACAGGAGAGGCATAATCTATGACAGCTCTGACGATGGCAATGTATATGAGACGTAGGACCCTGACAGAGGCTCCTTTGAGGCCGTGAGTGAGGGACTGGAGGGTCCTCGTTCGTTGGCGGCACTGGGAGATGACGTGGGCGGCGACAGCGGAGGTCGTGGCTCTGGTAGTGGCTCGCACAGGTAGACCAAGGTACCTGTAGGTGCGTACTTGATCGATGTCTTGTCCTTGCAGAATCAGTGGTGTCTGACGCCGGAAGCGTGAGATGAACTTGGTTCTAGTGTGTGAGATGACTAGCCCGAGTGTTTGACAGGTCCGGGCGAACGTGGAGAGTATAGGTTGTTCATGTTGCACTGTAGTAATTTGGAGGAGGATATCATCAGCGTAGCTTATGATGTGACCGTCTAGGGCTCGCTCAGCAAAGATGACGTTGAGACGGCAGATGGAGTTCATGAGAACATTGAAGAGTGTAGGGCTGAGTACTAGGGTGTGTCAATTTAGGGGGTGAACTGGCTAAATTGAAAATCGAGTAATTTGGTAGCAATTTATTGTAGTCTTTAAGCATGCAAAACAATATTCTGGCATAAATTTTTTTTTATAATAAGTCCTACCTACATCAAATGGATTTTTAAATGTACATGTTTGTGAATTTATAACATAACCAGCGTTTGCACACATGTTACTGTTTCAAGTTTCAAATTATTATATTTTATTATCCGTAGTCTATTTGAAAGTAACCAATGCCTTCATACTCTCTTTGCTTTGGTTTCTTGTCATCAGTAGTCTGCTTGCTATTTGTGCTTTGATGTAACCTTCTCGCTTCTCGTGGCTGTAAACATGGCCCGCTGCTTGTGTGACCATTTTCACACATCTCTCCACACTTTGAGTGTGGGAAGGCCACTTCAGCACCTGCATTGGAGTCTCTTTAAGGTTTCTCAATTCTTGGCTAGTTAGACTTGTTGTCAATGGTGGCTCTAAGACTTCCAAACTCAAGTCAACCAATTCTGACAATTTGGTGGCATTGACGTTTATTGGGGGAACTTTTCTTGAATGAAACGAACAGTCTCCCAACTGGTCGTCATCTATTAGCGTTCCTCTAATCTTTAGAATGACTTCTACAGCCTCGGTTCGGAGATTGGTACATTGACTGCAAAGCATTGCTTGCAAAACTGCTTCTGATCGAGCATACCAAGCGGACCTTCTTGCCACAGGTAACACGATGTCCCTCACTACCTTCCTCTGTGTTCTTACTAGCTGCAATTGAAACAAAAGGTGATTGGGCCCATCCACCCACATAGGATTAAGTTTCACACTAAACCACTGGGGAAGATAACTCCATAATTCAACAATTAACCTCAAATTCTTCAGCACTTTGCCCTTCAATTCGTGTTTGGAAATCCAAATCCTGCAGAAACGAAGAGCTGTAGTTAACCAACGGCTGTGACTGACAGGTCCAATCTCCAAGAGAGCCAATGACTGAGGCACTTCTCCTGATCTTATTGCTTGGGCAATACGATAAGCATAGGATTGATCTGTGCTGAGATCTTTGATGACTCCTTCAGACAACGCCGGAAGGGGAGGGCCAACTTCGACCTTTGGAAAGGTTGTATTTATTTCTAGTTGTGTTGCTTCATCCAGCATGATGCCAAGGGGACCTGACCACTTGTTGTTGCTCTTTGTAGGACCATCAAGTTCCTGGATGAGATGACGAAGAGGTAGCTCGCCTGTATGTAAATCACATACAATCCAAACAAGTCTTCTTCCTAGTTTTTTCTCTAAATGCGTCATTACACCCCCCTGCCATCCGGTGTTCACTGCAGTTGAATCTCCACCAACAGCCTGCAGTGAACTGCCAAGTCCTCTCTCCTGAACCCAACATAAAATATGATCAGCAATGACCTCTGCATGTTTCTTCCCTTCTACTTCAGTTTCGGGAGCAAAGTGAAACAAAAACCGACCACCAGGCTCAGAACAGACAGAGTAGTGTTCTTCTTTGATGAGACCTGGAAACTTTCTGTTCACTCCCTCTACTTCTAGCAAAACTTTTGTGTCATCTATTCTTCCATCAAACAAAAGACAGGAGAGCCCTCCCTCGCTTAAATCAGATATTTCCTTCATTATTTTTTCTTGTGCTCTTCTAATTTTATTATGATCTATCACCAAAGATACATCCTCTCGGCTGATGAGGCCTGCATCTATCCAAGCGGCAGTTGCAATTTCTGCAGCCTCACGAAGTCCAGCATGGTGGCGAATACTAGCTAAAGCAATGTTTGAAATATTTCTTGTGTTGTATTTCATTTTCTTTGGTAAAGGTTCAGATGGCTCTTTGGAACTATCATCTGATGTTGCTTCCTGTTCATCAGAAGAACTATCAAAGAAGTGATAAACATCTTGACACAGCTCTTCCTCTCTTTGGATGGCTTCTTCACTCTTCATTTTCTTCTTTTGTTCCCTCTCTCGGATTTGTTCTCTCTTCTTGGCATTAGCAATCTGCTTCTTTGTTTCTGAATAATCTATTGAACCCATTTGCATACTTCCTTGGCCTTCTGCCTTTGTCCTCTGTGCCTTTATAAATTCAAGCTCTAAAACAGGGATCTTCTTTTCACGAGGACAACCACAATCAATGTGGGAATTATTTTCTCTCTTACCTGAGTGAGAACAGTTGGATTCAGAACATAATTGTATGGAGCACTTGCAGGTCAAAATGTCAAACAGAGTATCAAGTGTGTGCAGAAATTCATTTTTCCTGGCCAAGTTTCCTTTACCAAGTGATGTTTCAACTGCTTTGTGCCATAATTTCGTTAGTTTTAGCTCAATAGTTCGACACTGATTAATCACAGGTGGTTTGAATAGTGCATTAGCTTTTGTCCATTGATGCAGAAGAGGGACTATCATGTCATTTATGAGTTCTTTATCTGTATAGTTCCTTCTGTCCTTTGCATTTTTTTCTCGAAGGAGTAACCCTAATCTTAGCATGTCTCTCACTGTTGGAAGTTCTGATACAGGAAGCTCCTTCCCTTTACCAACTAGCAGGCTCAAGTGGGTTGACAACTGACTTCTTGTCTTCAATTTTGACATCTTCACACTATCTGACAAATAGAAAAATATTTCAATGTTTCATAATTCAATTGTTGTTTCAAAAAATATCAATTTGTTTATCAAAAATGCTGTAACAGAAATAACATAATAATTTCTGAGAACATAATGTTTTATACAATGATATAAGTAACTGCGACAATCAATATGCCCTACTTACAATAATTAAAATGTAGAATTCGTCTGGTAGAGTAGGTGCAAGTGCAATGAGAGCAAACCACCGTCTATGATATCTAGAAGGAGAGTGAGCCGGGCGCCTTATCCTCACGCTTGGTACAAGTCAAAACAAGAATTAAACTGTCCCACACGGAGAGCCTGTTCATGTTCATGTTCTGACATGCATATTGTACACAAGCTATAGAACCATAAAATACTCCATAATCCATATGCTTACATGAGATTAGTTAATATCAAGTGAATAATTCTAATCAAGTCTCATTAATTTGTTGAAATACTGATATTTGAAACTTTAAGGTATAATTGATGTAGGTGAGGGTTATTTCAATTCATTTTTGTTTGTTAGTCTCAAGTTTAGACATAAAAAGGCACAATATTTTGACTACCAAATTTGATTTTTAACATGTTGACAAAATTGACACACCCTACCGAGTACACCTCCCTGAGGCGTGCCAAGATCAAGGTCCCTGATCTTAGAGTAGTGGCCCTGAAAACGGACACGGGCCTGTCGATGGGAGAGGTAGTCAGCAATCCACGTGAGGAGTTTGCCCTTCACATCCATGTGAGTGAGGCCCTCAAGGATCACTTCACTGTTGGCTTTATCAAAAGCACCCTTGAAGTCGACGAAGAGGGAGGTTTTGGCGGAGGTGTTTGCCATGTAGTGAGCGATGCAGTGAGCAGTACTCTTTCCGGGGCGAAAACCATAGAGGTCAGGGTGCAGGTGGGCTTCAATTTTCCAGTGGAGGCGGTGGAGTATCATGCGCTCCATCATCTTTCAGAAGCAGGAGATGAGGGAGATTGGACGATATTCATCTTGTCTGCCTGGTTTAGGGACTGGGATCCAATGCTTTATTATTATTCTTTTGATGTTTCGATGTTTAGTATCATTTGTGTCTTAAAAGTTTCGATGGTGAATCAATTTGTTGTGACAGCCTACGAGACTCTTTATTGTGTTAATATTTAATCAATTAAGTTCTTAAAGGTTTACTTTATTTATTTTTATTCCCTTTTAATTTACTTCACTTTTTTGTTTGGTTACGCCTAGAACCTGGATATTTAAGTAAATTAAGAGACGGCGTAACATCAATAATTTCACTTCTATACCTTTACTTACAGGACTTTCTAAGATCACTTCCTTAGTTGCCTTATCAAAGGCACTTTTAAGGTGTACAAACAGTCTACAGTTGACATTAGCATTACTAAGACATATAATCACACACTCTGTAGTGCTTTTACCCTTTAAAAATCCAAACAAATTTACTAGACAAGAGACCATCAATTTTATACAATAATCTATTTAATACCATTCGCTCTATCATTTTAGATAGACAAGATGTTAGGGATATGGGTCTATAATTATAGATAGTGATTATAATCACTATCACCCTTAGGCACAGAAACAATGAGTGCCATTTTCCATTTCACTGTCGGTCTTCCGTTTTCATATGACAAATTAATGAGATCTAGAATATGGTTGTCCTCCATACTTATAAAATAATTTATAACATCATAAGTTAGACCATCCCTGCCAGGAGCACTAGGCTTCCCTTCTCTTTACAGCATTCAGAATTGTATCCTTAATAAAAGGAACACAGGTTTCCTCACTTACAGTACTTTGGATATTCACCAACCTTCGCCTCATGTATCTTGAATTCCTCAAGCAAATCTAAACATTACTTGGGAGACACTCAAAATTAGATGCATACGCCCACTTATTCATTAGTTCATTAGCTTTGGCGTTTGGATTGGGATGAACATTAAATTTCTTCTTGACTCCTCCTACCCTATTCACACCATCCCAAACTTGATTCAAAGATTTTGATTGAGCGATCTCTCTCAAAAAACCTCTGTTGCACACTCTGCCACTTCAATCAGAGTTTCCCGGATTTTTTCATTGCTAGGATCTTTACTCTACTTGCTATGACATTTCCTTAGTAACTTATTCCACTCCTTTACAATCTTATCATAATACCTAGGCTTAGGTTTTGTAGTATTTCCATACTGTTTCCTTGGCTTATTCAAAATGGAATCAATCACTCCTAACAAATCATCTTAAAATTTGCTTTCATCTTTAATTCCAAGCTTTTTGTACTCTTTATACCACTCGCCGACTATTGCTACAAATTCACTATGTTGGCCTACTGTTATTGTATACCTTTTCCTATTGTTAACATAAAAATTTTTGTTCAAATGAAGCTTCACTTTAATTGCAAAGTGATCACTCAAAAGCGTATCTACAATATCCAAATTTGACTGCGCAACCAGCATATTAAGAAGTATTGCATAATCAAGTCTACCCCCTTTAACATGTGTCGGCTCACCAGCTCCAAGGACCCTAGCATCTTCTGTAGAGTCTAAGATATTTTTCAGAACCTTTCCATTGTGATTTTGAGAACCTCTACTGCCAAGATTGATATGCCTAGCGTTCAAATCACCAATAAGTAAACAATCCTCGGCAAAATTAATGTCCGGCAGATCATCAACTGTCAATGAATCAGCATGCACATAAGCATTAATGATGAACAATGTAGCATCTTGAAGCGTAATACTAACACACAAATACTCGGTACCGTTTATTTTTAGAGCGGAATGAAATGATGCTGGAATATCTTGTGGGGTTTTTGGGATGTTTGTGTTCACACTCAGGATGGGGTGAGGAAAGGAAACTCACAATGTGCTCTTTATATACATGTTGTATTGGATGTACAATGCAGCTTGTTGCTGGGAAGGCAGCATGGCTACAAGCGTGATGTAGAGAGAGCTGGTTGGTGAGGATGCTCAGAGGAGGACCAGCTTGTGGGTCGCCATGCTCTCCGGCGGGAGCGAGGACCGCCAGGCAGGCGGAGGAGGAGGAGGTGTAGCTGGCTGGTTGGTGTAGGTAGAAAGAGCCATGCTCGCCTGCGGGAGCGAGGACCGCCAGGCAGGAGGAGGAGGAGCGAGGGCCGCCAGGCAGCGGTGGAGGCGGTGTTGTTGCTGGCTGGTTGGTGAAGGTAGAAAGAGACAGGTCACCACGAGGTCAAGTCTTATATAGCGGGGGGTAGGCGTGGCTTAGTAGTTGACCCCCGCTCCGTGATGTATGGCGGCGCTGGTTGACGTAGACCACGAGGCACACACTGTGGAATTTGTGGGGTCGGTTACGCAGCGACAAACAGCGTTTGTAGGGGAGAAATCCACTACAATACTCCCCCTTCCCTCCAGGCGGTGTAGGAGACTTGTTGTCTGCAGGGTAGCATAACACATGTGAGGCAGAACGGGCGGTGCATGCCTCATGTGAGACAACGGCGATGGCGTGGATGAGACGGTCTCTGGATATAACTGTCTAGATACACAATATCTGTGGGAAAAGAGAGGGAGAAAAAGGGTGTGTGGTGGCGATGAATATTGTGCTTCCCTCATAGCAGGTACAGAGTCGTCAGATGCGCCTGCTGGGGTGTGTGGGCCTGGGTCAGGAGCAGGGGCTGCGTCAGCAGAAGCGGACGAGGGCTCGTGACAGCAGCTGGGTCCACGACAGCAGCAGGGTGCAAGACATTAGCAGGGAGTACCTGAGGGAGAAAAGAGGGGTGTATGGGTCCGCACTCAGGAACAGGGGCCGCGTCAGGAGAAGCTACAGGGGGTACTGCTGGGCCGGGGTCGGCGTCTGAGGCAGGACGGGTGTGTGGGTCCGCACTCAGGAACAGAGGCCGCATCAGGGGCGGCAGGGGTTACTGCTGGGCAGGGGGCGGCGTCTGAGGCAGGACGGGTGTGCTGGGGTCGGTAGGACGTGGTGCTTGGGGCAGGAAGAGGAGCTGGTGTCTGCTTAGAGAAGCAGTGCTGCTCTAGGGTGTCTAACCTGCCGTGTAGACAGTAGTTGTAGAGCCGATGAGAGCTGCTTCTGTGTGGATAAGCCAGTCTTCCATGTTGCTTGAAGACTGGGAGCGTGATCAGCTTCTCCTCCATCCAGTGTGAGTGCGAATCTCTGGGAGTCATCATTTGTGGGGTTTTTGGGATGTTTGGTGTTCACTCAGGATGGAATGGAGAAAGGAAACTCACAATGTGCTCTCTATATACATGTTGTATTGGATGTACAATGCAGCTTGGTGCTGGGAAGGCAGCATGGTTACAAGTATAATGTAGAGAGAGCTGGTTGGTGAGGATGCTCAGAGGAGGACCAGCTTGTGGGTCGCCATGCTCTCTGGCGGGAGCGAGGACCGCCAGGCAGGCGGAGGAGGAGGAGGTGTAGCTGGCTGGTTGGTGTACGTAAAAAGAGCCATGCTCGCCGGCGGGAGCGAGGACCGCCAGGCAGGCGGAGGAGGAGCGAGGGCCGCCAGGCAGCGGCGGAGGAGGAGGTGTTGCTGGCTGGTTGGTGTAGGTAGAAAGAGACAGGTTGGTTGGTTATACGGAGAGAAGAGAGCAGTAGCTTTGAGAGTGGGAGAAGTGTATAGTACAAGGTAAAGTTCAGAAGTGGGAAGTAGAGGAGAAGGTTAACAGCAGGTGGGCTGTCCACCTTGCGGAAACGGGTTTTTTTTTTGTCTTCCGTAACAGTGCTGCCTTAGTGGTTCATGGGGTTAGGGAAGGCCGGTCTCAGCCAAGCTAAGCTAAGTTATTCTAAGTTGTCCTTGGGGCATATTATCTTAAAGTGAGGGGGGGGGGGTCCCTCCAGGTCCTTGTGGCACTGGAGGGATGATCTTCATCTTATTTTTTTTTTTTTTTTTTTTTTTCGTGAACTATTTAGGTCTTTGTTTATTTGTGGGGTCCCTCCAGGTCCTTGTGTGACTGGAGAGTTGTGCCCATCTTTTGGTTCTTATTTGTTGTTATTTTTTATTGTTGTTTTGTTGTTATTTTGTATATAGAGGCTCTGGTTCTTCATTATCATTTTTCCTGCTTCTAGGCCACCATCTGTGTGATGTGTTGTTGTTTTCCTCGATTAGTTTGTTTAGTATGGGATCCTGTTCTTGCTGGATTTTTTCCCATATTGCATTTGCTTGGGTGTGTATTCTGATGTTGAGTGGGTCTATGCCGTGTTCTGTGTGTATGTCTTGTACTCTTTGTGTGTATGGTGGTTGGTGTTTTGCCGCTCTTCTGAGGGCTATATTTTGCACTGCTTGATATTTAAGTTGATTAGTTCTTGCGATTGTGCTCAAAGGTATCGGAGGGTATTCTAAGTGTGGTCTGATCAGTGCTTTGTATAGGTGCAATTGCGTGTTGGTGTCCAATTGGCGGAATCTTCTGAGCTTTGTAAGTTGTGATCTTGCCATAGCTATTCTTTCATTGATGTGAGGGATTATTCCGCTTCTGGATGTCTTGAGTCCTAATGTTTTTCCCTTGGCAACATATGGTATTTGTTGATTGTTGATAATAATAGGGCATGGGTTCGTTTTTGCGATGTGAATTATTTGGAGTTTTTGGACATTGGTTTTTATCTTCCATTTTCGTTCGTAGTTGTTTATTATCTCTATTTCTCTGCATGTTCTAATGGCCATCATTTGTTTGGATTTTCCCGGGTACCTGATTATCTGTGTAACATCATCTGCGTATGCTATATATTCTGATTGCCGTGGTTGCGGCATATCTGCCGTATATACAGTGTATAACGTTGGTGATATATTGCTGCCTTGGGGAACTCCGCTATAAAGGTTGAAGGTTTGTCCTAGATGGTTGTCAATGATAAATTTGGCCTTACTGTTATCTAAGAAATTACACAGTAGTGCTGTGATATTGGTAGGCATATCCAATTTGATTATTTTATACTTCAGTCCTTCATGCCAGACTTTATCAAATGCTTTTGAAACATCTCTTAGAATTATATTACATTGTTCTTTGTTACTTGCAGCATTTGCGATTGATTCGTATATTAATGCTATTGCTGTATTGGTTCTTCGGTTTTTTCGAAAGCCGTGCTGTCTCGGGTTATATTTGTTTTCTTGGTCTAGAAAATTTCTGAGTCTGTGGTTAATTATTTTTTCCAATATTTTACCGGGTGTTTCCAGTAATGAGGTAGGTCTGTAGTTTTCTGCTTGAGTATGGTTCTTTCCTGCTTTCGGGATAAGTCTGATTTTGGCTAATTTAAATTTGGTAGGGAAAAAGCCAGTTGCAAGTGAGGCATTGTATATATTTTTGAGCTGTTCGATCATAGTCTGAGGAATGTTTTGTAGTACGATTTTATTAATTTGGCTTATGCCAGGTGCTTTATTCTTGAAACTTGCTCTTGTTTTTACAACATCATTTTGAGTTACATTCGACATGCGGACCGTGAAACGTCAACAAAGGCTGTGAGTGAGCTCTCCCTACAATTCCCAATTCTGATGAATTTAGTGAGACGACTACCTTCAGTCTGTTTAGAAAACTAAAGTGGAGCCCAGTTGTAAGCACAGTGTCGCTTGTGAAATTTAAAGTTGTTGGACTTAGACAATATTTTAGATAAAATATCTGGACTTCCTGCCTGGACCATCTGGTCCGTTATTTTCATATCTGCGCACGCGCAGTGCGAAGAGCGTGACTTTGAATGACGTGGTAGTGACGTCGTTGCCTCTCCATCTCGCCTGTGACCGAACACAAGTAATGCACAATGCCTGGGGAGAGTGGTGGGCAGAAACCTATGAAGGCTTTGGCTAAAGTAGAAAAGATTGCCCTACTGAACAACTTAGAAGACGACCTGAGGCTTTCAAGTAGTGAATCAGAAGCAGACAATCCGCGGCCAACAACAATAGCAGTGATAGACAATTTTCAAGAAGTGATTAGTAAGAAAGAAAAGAAGAGGAGGCGAGAGGAGGCGAAGAAAAGTGAAGGAAGTGACAGTGATGAGATCATGAGTGGTAGGAAGAAAAGGACGACACACACAGAAGGAAGCAGAAAGAATTCAACTGGGAATAAAACACAGCAGGTGTTGACTGAATCCAACACCCTTCAAGAGTCAGACCCCAGTGATTATGACAGTGACGGTAATGTTTCTATGGGAAACACTAGCCACAGTGGAAACAGCAATGCCATGGACCCTATCACCCTGCCCTCTGCCAAACAAACAAGTAAGCTGAATCTCCACTTTCCCAAGGACTCATTAAAATCTGTCGAGGATCGGTTTAATTGGATGATGAAGTACTGCAGACAGCATGGTCCCAACATTCAATTCCGACAGGGTAAGAACCGGAACTTTATCAAGTGTCAGACTCCTGAAGTATATAAAACCCTTAGTACTGTTGGCTTTGACGGGGTTGTCCTAGTGGCCCCCCCAGCAGACGCTGATGAATGTTGCCACATCCTAGTGAAACGATTCCCCCTATACGCTGACATCGAAGATGCACGTGACTTTAATTCTAATATACTCAGTATACGTCGACATTACCGGGGACACACTCCACAAGCTGCTGTTATTGTCAAGTGGAAGGGAAGGGTATGTCCAACCACTGTGGAAGCCCATCCAATCCTTCCACCACTTTATGCAGAGCCCTATCATCCTGGGCCTGCATTTTGTGTTATCTGCTCTCATTGGGGTCACACCTTCACTGCCTGCTGCCGACGTGATCGTCCTAGATGTCGCTTCTGCTCACGTAACCACAACTCCGCCGCCTGTGCCCAGAAAATCAAAGACCACCTTAATAGGGGTGGTGTGGGCTATGTAGTTGAGCCCAGGTGCTGTAATTGTGGCGGCCGGCACAATGCTGACTCACGGCAGTGCCCCAGTCGCCCTTCTGTCCCAGGGGAGAGGCCTCCCCAAGGACTGCGTCTACCACAACGCCCCCCTCAGTCTACTGGGTCACCTGCCCCTGCCTGGCTTCACCAGGCTGCACCACAACAGCACCTACCATTCCCTAACTCAACCACTACTGACCCTCCTCCCCGTCTCTACTCTGACGCTATCAAGCCTCGTGTTCCCACCAGTTCCCCCCCACAACCCCGTCACTACTCTGACGCAGTCAAGCCTTGTGCCGCCACCAGTGCCCCCCCACAACCCCGTCTCTTCCCTGACGCTGTCAAGCCTTGTGCCGCCACCAGTGCCCCCCCACAACCCCGTCTCTACCCTGACGCTGTCAAGCCTTGTGCCGCCACCAGTGCACCCCCACAACCCCGTCTCTACCCTGACGCTGTCAAGCCTTGTGCCGCCACCAGTGCCCCCCCCACAACCCGTCTCCAGTGACATGACACAGATCATGTCCCTCTTCCAAGAATTTACCAGTCATGTTGAGAAACTCTTGGTTACACTCTGTACCGCCATCTCCGACCTACACCGCCAACTCCTGCCCTTTGCTGCCACCCAGTCACTCCCCTCTTTTGGTTTGACACAAGCTGGTAGTCCCCCTGTGAGCACCCCTGCTCACAGGTTGTGTGTACTGGGGCCCCCGAGCCAAGCCCTGCCTCATCTTTACGTCACGTGGTGCCTCAACCTGTCTACCCACCTCAAGCCTCGCCTGCTCCTGTGTCTGTGCTGTCTCCACCAGGGCTACCTGTTGGACCTGAGGACCCCACCCCCGGCTACCCATACTCCACCGACATGCCGGCACCTAAGGCCCATCCGTCTACGTCAGGGGTAATCAGTCTAATACACCACAATGGATAGCAACGCTACAGGACTGCAGGTACTCACCTGGAACATAAACGGCTTGCAAAGCAAGTTTGGTGCCCTCAAAACCTACGTCTACACTGAAGACGTCGACGTGCTGTGCCTCCAAGAAACGCGGTGTGCTGCTGGTACCTATGTGCTCAGTGGCTACACATGTGTTGAGAGCCCATCCACTCCTGTTCTCCGCATCGACGGACTACCACGAAGCCATGCACGTGGACTACGGATCTACGTCAAGAAGGATGTCCCCTACCAACCTCTCGACGTCCCCCTTGATGACGACACCACCGACGCACATGCCATCACAATCACACTAAAAGGTATGTCCCTCAATATTGTCAATGTCTATGTGCCTCCCTCCACCCCTACTGTACCTGTCCTACCACACCATATCACCTCCACCCCCACCCTCCTTGTGGGGGACCTCAATGCCCGTCACCCTAGTCTCGGCTCCCAGGGGCCCCACTCAAACTCCCGGGGTAACTCCTGGCTCTCCTACCTACAAACCACTGATGACCTTGTACGTCTTCTCTGCCCTCCATCACCTACCCACATCGGGGGAGGGAAACTTGACTACATCGCTCTCTACTCTGGCCCTCACCGCCCACACTCCACCCGCATCCTCCACTCCCCCCACAGTGACCATTTCCCTATCCACACTACCCTCCAGTATGTGAGAATACCCGTTCCACCGAAGGGCCCTAGGCTCAGGCTACCCCCTGCCAACATACCTGCCTTCATCACTTCCATTGCTGAATGGTTTCAGGGTTACACTGTCACCACCGCAGACCAGCTCTACCTTGATCTGTCCAAACAATGCACTGACCTCCTCCGCCCTGTCCCAAAGCACCGCCGCCCTAACCGCCAGCCCAGGAGTCAGTGGAACGTTAACCGTGACCCTCATGTTAAGTCTATACGAGTATGGCACCGAATAGTAGTCGACCAGTGGAAGAAATCTCCCAGCTCCCCTGACTGTCTACGCTGAATGATGCGCACAAATAAAGAGCTCCAATCTGCCATCACTCTCGCACGAGAGAAGCAGTGGTTTGATTTTGCTTCTTCTATTGACCAGTCTACATCTATAGGTGATATATGGCGCACCATTAACCGTGCCCGGGGCACCAACGCCAGGCCCGCGCTCCACTCCAGACCAGCTGCCCGAGCTGAGGCGCTCTCCCAGATGTGGCAGGAGGCCGCCTCCATTGATGCGCTACCACCCGCTGTACGAGACCTCACCCTCGCACTGCAACCACAACGCCGACAGCGCATCTTCGAGTACCAAGACCTATTTGCAGACACTGACGTGCCTTTCACACAGTGTGAACTACTAAATGCTGTGAAGCGTGGTCGGTCCACCGCCCCAGGCGATGACGGCGTCACATATGATGTGTTAAATGCCCTTATTGCCACCCCTGGTAACCCCCTCCTCTGTCTATTTAACCTCTCTTTTGATACTGGTCAGCTGCCTCACTCATGGAAGACTGCCACCACCATCCCAGTCCCTAAACCAGGCAGACAAGATGAATATCGTCCAATATCCCTCATCTCCTGCTTCTCAAAGATGATGGAGCGCATGATACTCCACCGCCTCCACTGGAAAATTGAAGCCCACCTGCACCCTGACCTCTATGGTTTTCGCCCCGGAAAGAGTACTGCTCACTGCATCGCTCACTACATGGCAAACACCTCCGCCAAAACCTCCCTCTTCGTCGACTTCAAGGGTGCTTTTGATAAAGCCAACAGTGAAGTGATCCTTGAGGGCCTCACTCACATGGATGTGAAAGGCAAACTCCTCACGTGGATTGCTGACTACCTCTCCCATCGACAGGCCCGTGTCCGTTTTCAGGGCCACTACTCTAAGATCAGGGACCTTGATCTTGGCACGCCTCAGGGAGGTGTACTCAGCCCTACACTCTTCAATGTTCTCATGAACTCCATCTGCCGTCTCAACGTCATCTTTGCTGAGCGAGCCCTAGACGGTCACATCATAAGCTACGCTGATGATATCCTCCTCCAAATTACTTCAGTGCAACATGAACAACCTATACTCTCCACGTTCGCCCGGACCTGTCAAACACTCGGGCTAGTCATCTCACACACTAAAACCAAGTTCATCTCACGCTTCCGGCGTCAGACACCACTGATTCTGCAAGGACAAGACATCGATCAAGTACGCACCTACAGGTACCTTGGTCTACCCGTGCGAGCCACTACCAGAGCCACGACCTCCGCTGTCGCCGCCCACGTCATCTCCCAGTGCCGCCAACGAACGAGGCCCCTCCAGTCCCTCACTCACGGCCTCAAAGGAGCCTCTGTCAGGGTCCTACGTCTCATGTACATTGCCATCGTCAGAGCTGTCATAGATTATGCCTCTTCTGTCCTTGTAGTTGCCTCCCAGCGCGAGAAACAAAGCATAGAGAAAATCCAAAACAGAGCGATGAGACTCATCCTCGGCTGCCCTATGACCACCAGAATAGAAGTCATGCAGCGCGAACTAATCCTGCTTCCTGTCTGCAATCGAATTACTGCTCTCAATGCCATCCTTGGTGTTAAACTTATTCGCAGTGAGCAACCGACTCCCTTGTCGCGCTCACTGAACTCACATCTTAACACCCTCCTGCGCCGGCCTGTCCCCATTACTTTTCCCCCTCCCTCTCAACTCTGGCCCGTCCACACTGCTGCTGACATCCTGCGTTATCACCTCTACACCCCCTCGACCTCTCTCCCTCCCGAGTACACTCATCCGCTTCTACCGCCGTGGACCTCCCCGTGTGTTGATGTTGTCGTCCACACCTTCCCTGGTCGTAAATCCACCCAACTGAGGTATATGCTCAAACTCAACTGCCTTGAGCAGATTAATGATGTCGCTTCCTCTCTAAAGACCTCCCACCCTCCTATCCTCGTCTACTGTGATGGGTCTGTTACCACGCTGGGCAGCGCTGGGGCAGCTGTGTGGATTCCTGAGCGCCAGGCCTGCAGGAAAATTAGGGTCCACGACTGGGCCTCCTCCACTGATGCTGAAAGCATAGCCATCCTCGCGGGCATTCATGAGGGGGCGACCTATGCTCGCACTGAACGCCGGAACCTCCTTATAATCAGTGACAGCACTTCTGCGCTAGCTAGGCTCAAATTACCCTCCCCCTCCTCCCCTGCCGCCTAACACACCCTAGCCGCCGTTGCCGGGCTAGAACAAACTGATGACATCCGTGTCAAGTTTCTTTGGATCCCGTCACATATAGGAATAACTGCCTGTGACACTGTGGATCGGCTTGCCAAAGAAGCTACACAAGAAGAAGATACTGAAGCCACTCTCGCCCTCTCCCTGAATCAGCTCAAATCTCGCATACACGCCACACAACGAGAAGCATTCGACGTAAAATGGACACACCTGAAACAACGGGGTAGCGTCACACTATGCCACTATGACGCTGTAACCGGTGACGACAACCGCTACTACAAAGAATATCAATCCCTGACTCGATCTCAACAGCTTATATACATGAGACTGCGCCTAGGGTACAGGTACCTATGGGAGTACATTGGCAACCCTGAGCCTCACCGCACTGTTTGTAAACTTTGTGGCCAACCCGACTCTCACACCCTCTCTCACTACATCCTCACTTGCCCTAAGACCTCCTCCTACAGGTCCCCAGCCATTACCAACACCTCTTCCCTCCCAGACCAGATATCCCTCCTCCTAGTCACAGGCCTGGCATTTGACATTATTAGGGACCTACCACTCTTTGCCATAAACAGATAAAATGTACCGGGAACTTTCTCCCCACACACTCATCATTCTCTCACTTTATGTAACTTGACAGAACCTATGACCCTTCAGGCTTTTATGCCCTTAATGTACGAGTCATAAAGGCAAGTATGAACTTTTCATACTTCCCTGTTGGGCGCTGTAAACGCTTCTGCGCTTCACCTTGCACAGGATGTAAAGGGGTGCCCAATAAACTAGCCCCCTCGGGGGCAAATCTGAATTTGATTTTGAGTTAGAGGAGCAATTATTGGGTTGTTGATGTTTAAAGAATTGAGGTTAATTTTTACGGTGGGTTTCCATTTCTCTGTGTTCTGGTTCAAATATGTTCTAGTTGCCTGTTCTGTTTCTTGGCAGAAGCTTCTCTTATCTTCGTCGTTGATTGTGAATATGTTTTTCCAGAATTCTCTAAATATTGGCTCTTTTTCGTGTGGTTCTGTTGCCTTTCTACCGTTTTTGTCCTTTATATAACTAGTTTCTTCCGAATTAGTTCCCATTAGGTTTTTAATTTTTTTTCCAGAATGCTTTTGGGTTTCTATAATCTGCTTGTGTATCCTGGATCAGTTTGTTCCATTTTTCATTGTGTTTGTTCTTGCTTATGTCTTTCAGTTCTTCTTTTAGATTCCTGTATAATATTCTGTTGTCATTGCTCCACCCATGTGTTTTTGTGTATTCATAAAGATTGGTGAATCTAGTTTGGATCATTTTCTCTTCATACGTTAATTGTGCATGTGGTATTGTACGGTATGTTCTTTTTGGGATATTGTCAGGTCTTAAATAGCGGGGGGTAGGCGTGGCATAGTAGTTGACCCCAGCTCCGTGATGTATGGCGGCGCTGGTTGACGTAGACCACGAGGCACACACTGTGGAATTTCGTGGGGTCGGCTACGCAGCGACAAACAGCGTTTGTAGGGGAGAAATCTACTACAATCTTCTTTGATATAAGTCGTCGAACCTCTACAATTTACAGTCAAATCAGCTGGTAATTCAGAACTTTGATAACCTCTTAGTTGCAAAGATATTCAGTTTGTCCCAACTTCTTGCAAAGCTATGACATTAATACTACTAGAATGAACATATGCATGAAGATCCGTTAACCTTTTTTTCAAACTATTAACATTCCAGGAAATTTAGCTGACATTATGATACATTAGAATACATTTTCCCCTCATATTCTTCACCGAAATAAGAACATTCTTTTTGACGTCGTCCCTTGGATTTTCCATAAATTCCAAAACAGAGTCAAGAATGTTCGTTAGGTCAACAAGCATTTCCTTGTTTACTACATTCTATTTAGAAACCGAACCAACTCTATTTCCTAACTGACTATGATAACTATTTTGCTCTAGATTGCTATCCACAATATGTGATTCCATCTCTGCTAATGTTTCATTTTCTTTTGAACTATGTTTATTAACAAGAGCAACATAACTATATGGCACAAGATTCACCAAGCATTTCTTGATATCCAATTCTGCTTGTTTGAGCTCATCAATCTCCTTACGGACTTTTACTAGAATGTTAGGGCCTGTAAGGTTATTGCCCCCGTTACCTATGTCCTTCTGTGCTGCTGCATTTCGTATTTCCATACGCTTTTCCCACACATTTACAGCACTTGGTGTCCCTGCAACATCGCTCCTTACAGCGTCACCTTTATCCTCTTGATTAGTGGACTGAGCTCGTGATTGCAATTGTTGAACTTTCGGTTTTTTAGGTCACACCCACGAGCTGGCATTGTGAGCTCCCCCACAATTACAGCATTTTGGTGTGATTTTCTCCTTTGCCTTAAGTTTATCTCCACATACCTTAGATTCACGCATTTTACCACATAATCTACACCGAAAATCTTTATGGCATTTCCACGCCATGTGGCCCCACTTGCAACACTTATAGCATATTACTGGAGATTCGTTGTAGACAGCAACCCGTTTATATCCCAAACACCTCACAAAGACCTTCTCTGGCGCTGGACCTTTGATTAGCGCAATTAGCTGCGGCTTAGGTACTAGTTCTCCATCAATTTTAATTACACGTTTCTTGGCCCGAAAAAATCTATCGTCAGCCAATTAACACATCCTCGGGGTCAAGGTAAACAAGATAACTATCTCATATGGGCTGGAACACAATTTGCTGGGAGAAACTTACAATCCATTATCACAACAGAGAAGGTTGCCAAAAGGCAAACCACCAACCACTCACAAGAAACTTTACAGTTTCTTACCGAGCAGCCACCCCCACAAAAGTGGAGATGATGTACAGTTGGAAAAAAAAAACAAAAAATGCTGGTGTTTTATTCCAGCAGTGGGCGGACCAGCATTTTAGCTTAATGTCCAGTCTACATCTATAGGTGATATATGGCGCACCATTAACCGTGCCCGGGGCGGCAAATTAATTCAGGGCAGGATGCAAATGCATTACAGGAGGATTTAAATAAACTGCAGGGGTGGTCTGAAAAATGGCAAATGAAATTCAACACCAGCAAGTGCAGCGTACTTAATATTGGAAGAACAAATACTTACAATGTATACAGCCTGAACAACATCAACCTAGAGAAGTCGACTTGTGAAAGAGACCTAGGGGTACTTGTAAGCCCGGACCTACGGCCTAGAAAACAGTGCGTTAATGTTCGAAGTAAGGCAAACAGAGTATTGGGTTTTATGTCTAGAAGTGTAAGTAACAAGAGTGCAGAGGTCTTATTGCAACTATATCTTGCGCTATTTAGGCCGCACCTCGATTATGCGGTTCAGTTCTGGTGCCCCTATTATAGAATGGATATAAATTCACTAGAGTCGGTGCAGCGAAGAATGACACAAATGATTCAGGGACTTAGAAACCTTCCATATCAGGATAGGTTAAAGAAACTTAACTTGCATTCCCTAGAAAGACGAAGAGTGCGGGGAGATATGATAGAAGTATTTAAGTGGGTGAAAGGAATCAATAAAGGGGATATAGATAAAGTTCTTATAATATCCGAGCAGGATAGGACTCGGAGCAACGGATTCAAGTTGGATAAGTTTATGTTTAGGAGGGAGATAGGAAGAAACTGGTTCACAAATAGGGTGGTGGACGAGTGGAACAAGCTTAGCAACTTTGTAGTAAGTGCGGGAACTCTGGAAAGTTTCAAAAGGATGCTAGATAGATTCATGGATGATAGAGAGTGGTAGTAACTCTCGACAGGAGCTGCCATGCACAGGCCAACCGGCCTATTGCAGACTCCTTATTTTCTTATGTTCTAACGCTAGACCCGCGCTCCACCCCAGACCAGCTGCCCGAGCTGAGGCGCTCTCTCAGACGTGGCAGGAGGCCGCCTCCATTGATGCGCTACCACCCGCTGTACGAGACCTCACCCTCGCACTGCAACCACAACGCCGACAGCGCATCTTCGAGTACCAAGACCTATTTGCAGACACTGACGTGCCTTTCACACAGTGTGAACTACTAAATGCTGTTAAGCGTGGTCGGTACACCGCCCCAGGCGATGACGGCGTCACATATGATGTGTTAAATGCCCTTATTGCCACCCCTGGTAACCCCCTCCTCTGTCTATTTAACCTCTCTTTTGATACTGGTCAGCTGCCTCACTTATGGAAGACTGCCACCACCATTCCAGTCCCTAAACCAGGCAGACAAGATGAATATCGTCCAATATCCCTCATCTCTTGCTTCTCAAAGATGATGGAGCGCATGATACGCCACCGCCTCCACTGGAAAATTGAAGCCCAGCTGCACCCTGACCTCTATGGTTTTCGCCCCGGAAAGAGCACTGCTCACTGCATCGCTCACTACATGGCAAACACCACCGCCAAAACCTCCCTCTTCGTCGACTTCAAGGGTGCTTTTGATAAAGCCAACAGTGAAGTGATCCTTGAGGGCCTCACTCACATGGATGTGAAGGGCAAACTCCTCACGTGGATTGCTGACTACCTCTCCCAACGACAGGCCCGTGTCCGTTTTCAGGGCCACTACTCTAAGATCAGGGACCTTGATCTTGGCACGCCTAAGGGAGGTGTACTCAGCTCTGCACTCTACAATGTTCTCATGAACTCCATCTGCCGTCTCAACGTCATCTTTGCTGAGCGTGCCCTAGACGGTCACATCATAAGCTACGCTGATGATATTCTCCTCCAAATTACTACAGTGCAACATGAACAACCTATACTCTCCACGTTCGCCCGGACCTGTCAAACACTCGGGCTATCATCTCGCACACTAAAACCAAGTTCATCTCACGCTTCCGGCGTCAGACACCACTGATTCTGCAAGGACAAGACATCGATCAAGTACGCACCTACAGGTACCTTGGTCTACCTGTGCGAGCCACTACCAGAGCCACGACCTCCGCTGTCGCCGCCCACGTCATCTCCCAGTACCGCCAACGAACGAGGCCCCTCCAGTCCCTCACTCACGGCCTCAAAGGAGCCTCTGTCAGGGTCCTACGTCTCGTGTACATTGCCATCGTCAGAGCTGTCATAGATTATGCTTCTCCTGTCCTTGTAGTTGCCTCCCAGCGCGAGAAACAAAGCATAGAGAAAATCCAAAACAGAGCGATGAGACTCATCCTCGGCTGCCCTATGACCACCAGAATAGAAGTCATGCAGCGTGAACTAATCCTGCTTCCCGTCTGCGATCGAATTACTGCTCTCAATGCCATCCTTGGTGCTAAACTTCTTCGCAGTGAGCAACCGACTCCCCTGTTGCGCTCACTGAACTCACATCTTAACACCCTTCTGCGCCGGCCTGTCCTCATTACTTTCCCCCCCTCCGTCTCAACTCTGGCCCGTCCACACTGCTGCTGACATCCTGCGTTATCACCTCAACACCCCCTCGATCTCTCTCCCTCCCGAGTACACTCATCCGCCGTGGACCTCCCCGTGTGTTGATGTTGTCGTCCACACCTTCCCTGGTCGTAAATCCACCCAACTGAGGTATATGCTCAAACTTAACTGCATTCTTCTCAGCACGGGTTCACCCAGGGACGTTCTTGTCTCACAAATTTGCTTAGCTTTTTCTCGGAAGTATATGAAGCGGTAGATAATGATAAGTCATATGATATAATTTATTTAGATTTCAGTAAAGCATTCGATAGAGTCCCTCATGAGAGATTGATAAGGAAGGTAGAAGCACATGGAATAGGTGGATCATTATTAAAATGGATTAGGTCATGGTTAACTGGTAGGAAACAAAGAGTCAGCATAAATGGATTAAAGTCAGACTGGGGTGCGGTCAAAAGCGGAGTTCCCCAGGGATCTGTATTAGGCCCTCTGCTGTTTGTTATATTCATTAATGATCTTGATTCAGGCATAACTAGTAGGATTAGTAAATTTGCAGATGATACCAAAATGGGGAGAGTGATAAATTCAGACAGTGACTTTGAACACCTTCAAAGAGATCTTGATACCTTACATGAGTGGTCAGTAGACTGGCAAATGAATTTTAATACTGATAAATGCAAGGTACTACAGATAGGGAAGACGAATACAAACGTTAAGTATAAACTAGGTAACACGGAAATAGAAAACTCAGTTTGTGAAAAAGATCTTGGTGTATTTGTTAGCAACGACTTGAAACCTAGAAAACAATGTATTAGCGTTCGCAACAAGGCAAACAGGATTCTTGGGTTCATATCTAGGTCTGTGAGTAATAGAACTGCTGACGTTATCTTGAAACTTTACCTAGCATTAGTGAGGCCACACATGGATTATGCGGTTCAGTTCTGGTGTCCTTATTATAGAATGGACATAGATTCTTTGGAGAGAGTACAAAGAAGAATGACAAAAATGATACATAATATTAGAAACCTTCCATATGAAGAAAGACTGAAAAGCTTAGGCTTACATTCATTAGAGAGGCGTAGAGTTAGGGGAGATATGATAGAGGTGTACAAGTGGGTAAGTGGGATTAACAAGGGTAAAATGGAAGATGTTCTGAAGCTCAGTAATAACGAAATAACTAGAACAAATGGCTTTAAATTAGATAAATTCCGATTCAGAAAGGATACAGGCAAGCACTGGTTTGGTAATAGAGTTGTGGATATGTGGAATAGGCTACCGAGTGCTATAGTAGGATCGGGGACGCTAGGGAGCTTCAAGACGAAGTTGGATAGGCACATGGAAGTGCTGGGATGGGTGTGAAAGGGATCTGCCCTGTATGGGCCAGTCGGCCTCCTGCAGTATCCCACTTTCTAATGTTCTTATGTTATGTTGAGCAGATTAATGATGTCGCTTCCTCTCTAAAGACCTCCCACCCTCCTATCCTCGTCTACTGTGATGGGTCTGTTACCACGCTGGGCAGCGCTGGGGCTGCTGCGTGGATTCCTGAGCGCCAGACCTGCAGGAAAATCAGGGTCCACGACTGGGTCTCCTCCACTGATGCTGAAAGCATAGCCATCCTCGCGGGCATTCATGAGGGGGCGACCTATGCTCGCACTGAACGCCGGAACCTCCTTATAATCAGTGACAGCACTTCTGCGCTAGCGAGGCTCAAATTACCCTCCCCCTCCTCCCCTGCCGCCCAACACACCCAAGCCGCCGTTGCCGGGCTAGAACAAACTGATGACATCCGTGTCAAGTTTCTTTGGATCCCGTCACATATAGGAATAACTGCCTGTGACACTGTTGATCTGCTTGCCAAAGAAGCTACACAAGAAGATGATATTGAAGCCACTCTTGCCCTCTCCCTGAATCATCTCAAATCTCGCATACACGCCACACAACGAGAGGCATTCAACGAAAATTGGATACACCTGAAACAACGGGGTAGCATCACACTATGCCACTATGACGCTGTAACCGGTGACGACAACCGCCACTACAAAGAATATCAATCCCTGACTCGATCTCAACAGCTTATATACATGAGACTGCGCCTTGGGTACAGGTACCTATGGGAGTAAATTGGCAACCCTGAGCCTCACCGCACTGTTTGTAAACTTTGTGGCCAACCCGACTCTCACACCCTCTCTCACTACATCCTCACTTGCCCTATGACCTCCTCCTATAGGTCCCAAGCCGTTACCAACACCTCTTCCCTCCCAGACCAGATATCCCTCCTCCTAGCCACAGGCCTGGCATTTGACATTATTAGTGACATGCCACTCTTTGCCATAAACAGATAAAATGTACCGGGAACTTTCCCTCCACACACTCATCATTCTCTCACTTTATCTAACTTGACAAAACCTATGACCCTTCAGGCTTTTACGCCCTTAATGTACGAGGCATAAAGGTAAGTATGAACTTTTCATACTTCCCTGTTGGGCGCTGTAAACGCTTCTGCGCTTCACCTTGCACAGGATGTAAGGGGGTGCCCAATAAACTAGCCCCCTCGGGGGCAAATCTGAATCTGAATCTGAGCTTAATGTCCGCGTAGGTAACAAGTTAATATTACTGTAAAAGAAAAAGGAACTAGTTTTCAGTGCGGATCCTCATTCCTTCATGAAGGTTAGCCTACAGGTAGTAGGCAGCTACTAAACTGGGAGGTACTACCGCCTGGGAAATTATTGGAAGCATAATGTATTGTCTAATGGTAAACTCTGCTGCCAAATGGCATCACGAAAATTGTGACCAAGTCCCAGGTTGCTCATGTGACTTTCTGCCTCATTTACAGACAATTGCAGGGTCTCAATTGTTTATCTTACTATTGCCAACACAACATACATATATTGTTTCTCACTTTTGATCTTTTTTTCACTTTTTTATTCCTTTATGGTTCTTCATTATTACTACTACATTATTATTATTATTATTATTACTTTATCTTTAATTTTATATTCTTATTATAGATTGTATTTACTATGAGTTATTATTATTATTATTACATTTTCACCCCCCGGGCCCCGATGTGGATCAGTTGTGGGGTATAATTGTGCTTGTGTTCACACTCAGGATGGGATGGAGGAAGGAAACTCACAATGCACTTTCTGTATATATATTGTTGTAGAGTGCAGTGCTTAGGAGTGACTAGGTGAGGAGAAGCTTGCTCAGAGGTCCTGTAGGGCGAGGAGGTTTCTGAGGAAGCTGGGTGGTGAGGAGCTCTCTCACCATGAACGGTTACGTGTTTGATAACGTGGCGCGCATACGTCCGGATACGCCGACCTGCCCCAAGAAATTAAACCTCCTAGTTCTCAAGAAGTTCTTTGAAACTAATGAGATCGTGGGGGTCACCAAGGTGGAACGACTGAAGCTCCATGGTGACATCAAGATTGTAATGGTTTTCTCCCCTACAAACGCTGTTTGTCGCTGCGTAGCCGACCCCACGAATTCCACAGTGTGTGCCTCGTGGTCTAGTTCAACCAGCGCCGCCATACATCACGGAGCGGGGTCAACTACTAAGCCACGCCTATCACCCCACTATTTAAGACCTGACCTCGTGGTGACCTCTCTTTTTCTACCTACACCAACCAGCCAGCAACACCACCTCCTCCTCCGCCGCTGCCTGGCGGTCCTCGCTCCCGCCGGCGAGCATGGCGACCCACAAGCTGTCCTCCTCTGAGCACCCTCACCAACCAGCTCTCTCTACATCACTCTTGTAACCATGCTGCCTTCCCAGCACCAAGCTGCATTGTACATCCAATACAACATGTATACATGAGAGCACATTGTGAGTTTCCCTTCTCCATCCCATCCTGAGTGTGAACCAAACATCCAAAAACCCCACAAGATCACCTTCGCCGAGAAGGGTATGCCCGTACAGCTCGCGGAGATCCCAGACATCAACGGCATTCCATTTAAAATGATTGCCTACAAGTGGGACAACCTGAAGCTGGGAGTAATCTCCCACGCCGAAATTGCCCACGTGGAGCAAGCAGAGCTGAGTGAGCTCCTCAAGGGGCAAACGAATCGAAAAATAACCCCAAAGCTTTTTATCAACTGTATAAATCAAAGGTTAGAGATACAATAGGTCCCCTTAAAACTATGACAGGAGAAATGACTGATGATGAGTTAAAATGTGTAGTACGTTAAATAGTCATTTTCGCTCGGTATTCACAAATGAAAACCTAGCACAGTTTCCAGAAGTTCATAAGGTATACAACGACAGTATAGAAAATATGTTGATGAACATCAATATTACTAGTAACGATGTGCTTAAAGTAATTAACAAACTGAAGCCTCATAAATCGCCTGGTCCAGACGAGGTATATGCTAGAATATTAAAAGAATGTAGAGATGAGTTGAGTAATCCATTAGCAGTTTTATTTAATAAGTCATTAGAATCGGGCCTAGTGCCAGAAGCTTGGAAACTTGCAAATGTAGTTCCGATTTTCAAAAAGGGTGATAAATCAATTGCATCAAATTACCGTCCCATTAGTCTCACGTCAATCATAGGCAAGTTGCTAGAGTCATTTATTGCTACAAAAATCAGAAGCCACCTTGAAACATTCAACTTAATTCATTCTTCTCAGCACGGGTTCACCCAGGGACGTTCTTGTCTCACAAATTTGCTTAGCTTTTTCTCAGAAGTATATGAAGCGGTAGATAATGATAAGTCATATGATATAATTTATTTAGATTTCAGTAAAGCATTCGATAGAGTCCCTCATGAGAGATTGATAAGGAAGGTAGAAGCACATGGAATAGGTGGATCATTATTAAAATGGATTAGGTCATGGTTAACTGGTAGGAAACAAAGAGTCAGCATAAATGGATTAAA
Organism: Homarus gammarus; assembly: GCA_958450375.1. Taxonomy (NCBI): domain Eukaryota; kingdom Metazoa; phylum Arthropoda; class Malacostraca; order Decapoda; family Nephropidae; genus Homarus; species Homarus gammarus. The sequence goes on along the minus strand of CAUDMG010002880.1, from coordinate 276,299 downwards.
GTCAGACTGGGGTGCGGTCAAAAGCGGAGTTCCCCAGGGATCTGTATTAGGCCCTCTGCTGTTTGTTATATTCATTAATGATCTTGATTCAGGCATAACTAGTAGGATTAGTAAATTTGCAGATGATACCAAAATGGGGAGAGTGATAAATTCAGACAGTGACTTTGAACACCTTCAAAGAGATCTACAGTAGATACCTTACATGAGTGGTCAGTAGACTGGCAAATGAATTTTAATACTGATAAATGCAAGGTACTACAGATAGGGAAGACGAATACAAACGTTAAGTATAAACTAGGTAACACGGAAATAGAAAACTCAGTTTGTGAAAAAGATCTAGGTGTATTTGTTAGCAACGACTTGAAACCTAGAAAACAATGAATTAGCGTTCGCAACAAGGCAAACAGGATTCTTGGGTTCATATCTAGGTCTGTGAGTAACAGAACTGCTGACGTTATCTTAAAACTTTACCTAGCATTAGTGAGGCCACACATGGATTATGCGGTTCAGTTCTGGTGTCCTTATTATAGAATGGACATAGATTCTTTGGAGAGAGTACAAAGAAGAATGACAAAAATGATCCATAATATTAGAAACCTTCCATATGAAGAAAGACTGAAAAGCTTAGGCTTACATTCATTAGAGAGGCGTAGAGTTAGGGGAGATATGATAGAGGTGTACAAGTGGGTAAGTGGGATTAACAAGGGTAAAATGGAAGATGTTCTGAAGCTCAGTAATAACGAAATAACTAGAACAAATGGCTTTAAATTAGATAAATTCCGATTCAGAAAGGATATAGGCAAGCACTGGTTTGGTAATAGAGTTGTGGATATGTGGAATAGGCTACCGAGTGCTATTGTAGGATCGGGGACGCTAGGGAGCTTCAAGACGAAGTTGGATAGGCACATGGAAGTGCTGGGATGGGTGTGAAGGGATCTGCCCTGTATGGGCCAGTCGGCCTCCTGCAGTATCCCACTTTCTTACAGTATGTTCTTATAATTTTTTATCGGTTTTACTAGTGTATTAATTAATAACCGTACTACGGGTTAAGAACATTCGTTGTTGAAGCTCAATGATATAATATACAAATGTCTATAAAATGCATTTTCTTTTCCTTGACTTGTAATACAGGAACACTTGTATATTTCTATAATTGGTTTTTACAGGACTCGACTCGTTAGAGGAGATCCCCTTCAAGATAAAGTTTAAAGAGAAAATTTTTGACAAGTGAAAAAGTAAATTTCATCTCTGTATAGAAATAATTTTATCAAAATCTTAAAAAACGAAATTTTTATGTAAATTTACAATGGAATTGTAAAAAAGATTTGTATTTTAGTAAAATTTCAGTTAAACATTTATAAAAATAATTTAAGTATTATATTGTGTAAACTTTAAAAGGATTCACTCTTATTAAATTTATATTTGATTACATTTTCTATCGGAAACGATATTATTCTGAATTTCTATTACAACGTATAAGGAAAAGAGAATCAAATTTACGGGCTAACTATAAGAAATATATATCTATATAACGAAGTTTCATAACGCAGAGGTAGACCTGGGAAAACACAAACATCGTGATTAAAGAAACCCAACTTAGTCAAGATGTTTGTGTTTCCCCTGGTTCTCCTCTTTGACTGTCCTCAGGTTTTAGTACAAGAATATATTTTTCTTTTCATTCGACGATTTTCAGTTTTACTCAAATCTGACCTTCATTTGATTTACTAATGAGAGTTTATTTTTTTTAAAGGAACATTCTATTTTGTAATAGAAACGGCTTAATGTATTTGCACAGAAATAGAGGTCATGTTTGAGTAAAACACCAAAAATACATAAGAATTTTTTTGCAAGTTAATTTCAAAAGTATATTTCTTGATAGAAGAACCGGGATCCTAGAGCTGTCACTAGGTACCCCTGTACAATAACACCAGAAGCATCTGGCAAGTGCCACAAGTATATACAGTATAAATATTATAAAGGGGCTTACTAAAGCCCACGGAAGGAAGGATATTCCTTTAACACATAATCAATATTATTTACATAATATCTGGCCAGTATGGGGAGGATCATCGTGTCTCCGTCAGGGGGTTGTGGAGTAGGGTGTGTCAATTTAGGGGGTGAACTGGCTAAATTGAAAATCGAGTAATTTGGTAGCAATTTATTGTAGTCTTTAAGCATGCAAAACAATATTCTGGCATAAATTTTTTTTTATAATAAGTCCTACCTACATCAAATGGATTTTTAAATGTACATATTTGTGAATTTATAACATAACCAGCGTTTGCACACATGTTACTGTTTCAAGTTTCAAATTATTATATTTTATTATCCGTAGTCTATTTGAAAGTAACCAATGCCTTCATACTCTCTTTGCTTTGGTTTCTTGTCATCAGTAGTCTGCTTGCTATTTGTGCTTTGATGTAACCTTCTCGCCTCTCGTGGCTGTAAACATGGCCCGCTGCTTCTGTGACCATTTTCACACATCTCTCCACACTTTGAGTGTGGGAAGGCCACTTCGGCACCTGCATTGGAGTCTCTTTAAGGTTTCTCAATTCTTGGCTAGTTAGACTTGTTGTCAATGGTGGCTCTAAGACTTCCAAACTCAAGTCAACCAATTCTGACAATTTGGTGGCATTGACGTTTATTGGGGGAACTTTTCTTGAATGAAACGCACAGTCTCCCAACTGGTCGTCATCTATTAGCGTTCCTCTAATCTTTAGAATGACTTCTACAGCCTCGGTTCGGAGATTGGTACATTGACTGCAAAGCATTGCATGCAAAACTGCTTCTGATCGAGCATACCAAGTGGACCTTCTTGCCACAGGTAACACGATGTCCCTCACTACCTTCCTCTGTGTTCTTACTAGCTGCAATTGAAACAAAAGGTGATTGGGCCCATCCACCCACATAGGATTAAGTTTCACACTAAACCACTGGGGAAGATAAACTCCAATAATAAATTCAACAATTAACCTCAAATTCTTCAGCACTTTGCCCTTCAATTCGTGTTTGGAAATCCAAATCCTGCAGAAACGAAGAGCTGTAGTTAACCAACGGCTGTGACTGACAGGTCCAATCTCCAAGAGAGCCAATGACTGAGGCACTTCTCCTGATCTTATTGCTTGGGCAATACGATAAGCATAGGATTGATCTGTGCTGAGATCTTTGATGACTCCTTCAGACAACGCCGGAAGGGGAGGGCCAACTTCGACCTTTGGAAAGGTTGTATTTATTTCTAGTTGTGTTACTTCATCCAGCATGATGCCAAGGGGACCTGACCACTTGTTGTTGCTCTTTGTAGGAACCATCAAGTTCCTGGATGAGATGACGAAGAGGTAGCTCGCCTGTATGTAAATCACATACAATCCAAACAAGTCTTCTTCCTAGTTTTTTCTCTAAATGCGTCATTACACCCCCCTGCCATCCGGTGTTCACTGCAGTTGAATCTCCACCAACAGCCTGCAGTGAACTGCCAAGTCCTCTCTCCTGAACCCAACATAAAATATGATCAGCAATGACCTCTGCATGTTTCTTCCCTTCTACTTCAGTTTCGGGAGCAAAGTGAAACAAAAACCGACCACCAGGCTCAGAACAGACAGAGTAGTGTTCTTCTTTGATGAGACCTGGAAACTTTCTGTTCACTCCCTCTACTTCTAGCAAAACTTTTGTGTCATCTATTCTTCCATCAAACAAAAGACAGGAGAGCCCTCCCTCGCTTAAATCTTTTTCATGCTGATCAGATATTTCCTTCATTATTTTTTCTTGTGCTCTTCTAATTTTATTATGATCTATCACCAAAGATACATCCTCTCGGCTGATGAGGCCTGCATCTATCCAAGCGGCAGTTGCAATTTCTGCAGCCTCACGAAGTCCAGCATGGTGGCGAATACTAGCTAGAGCAATGTTTGAAATATTTCTTGTGTTGTATTTCATTTTCTTTGGTAAAGGTTCAGATGGATCTTTGGAACTATCATCTGATGTTGCTTCCTGTTCATCAGAAGAACTATCAAAGAAGTGATAAACATCTTGACACAGCTCTTCCTCTCTTTGGATGGCTTTTTCACTCTTCATTTTCTTCTTTTGTTCCCTCTCTCGGATTTGTTCTCTCTTCTTGGCATTAGCAATCTGCTTCTTTGCTTCTGAATAATCTATTGAACCCATTTGCATACTTCCTTGGCCTTCTGCCTTTGTCCTCTGTGCCTTTATAAATTCAAGCTCTAAAACAGGGATCTTCTTTTCACGAGGACAACCACAATCAATGTGGGAATTATTTTCTCTCTTACCTGAGTGAGAACAGTTGGATTCAGAACATAAGTGTATGGAGCACTTGCAGGTCAAAATGTCAATCAGAGTATCAAGTGTGTGCAGAAATTCATTTTTCCTGGCCAAGTTTCCTTTACCAAGTGATGTTTCAACTGCTTTGTGCCATAATTTCGTTAGTTTTAGCTCAATAGTTCGACACTGATTAATCACAGGTGGTTTGAATAGTGCATTAGCTTTTGTCCATTGATGCAGAAGAGGGACTATCATGTCATTTATGAGTTCTTTATCTGTATAGTTCCTTCTGTCCTTTGCATTTTTTTCTCGAAGGAGTAACCCTAATCTTAGCATGTCTCTCACTGTTGGAAGTTCTGATACAGGACGCTCCTTCCCTTTACCAACTAGCAGGCTCAAGTGGGTTGACAACTGACTTCTTGTCTTCAATTTTGACATCTTCACACTATCTGACAAATAGAAAAATATTTCAATGTTTCATAATTCAATTGTTGTTTCAAAAAATATCAATTTGTTTATCAAAAATGCTGTAACAGAAATAACATAATAATTTCTTAGAACATAATGTTTTATACAATGATATAAGTAACTGCGACAATCAATATGCCCTACTTACAATAATAAAAATGTAGAATTCGTCTGGTAGAGTAGGTGCAAGTGCAATGAGAGCAAACCACCGTCTATGATATCTAGAAGGAGAGTGAGCCGGGCGCCTTATCCTCACGCTTGGTACAAGTCAAAACAAGAATTAAACTGTCCCACACGGAGAGCCTGTTCATGTTCATGTTCTGACATGCATATTGTACACAAGCTATAGAACCATAAAATACTCCATAATCCATATGCTTACATGAGATTAGTTAATATCAAGTGAATAATTCTAATCAAGTCTCATTAATTTGTTGAAATACTGATATTTGAAACTTTAAGGTATAATTGATGTAGGTGAGGGTTATTTCAATTCATTTTTGTTTGCTAATCTCAAGTTTAGACATAAAGAGGCACAATATTTTGACTACCAAATTTGATTTTTAACATGTTGACAAAATTGACACACCCTATTGTGGAGTGGTGGTCCAGCAGGCGTCGCGGAAGCGTTGTGTGTGGGGACATCTTAGGAGGTAGTGGATGAGGGTGCGGCTGTCGGGTCTTCTGCATAATGCACGAGAGCGTTACTCAGGGGATGCGGGGATACCAATCACCCAAGCAAACTAATACCCAATGATGATACGGGCAGCAATCACGCCCCTTTTCTTCGACCCTTTCCCATAGACATATGAGAGGTCAGGAAGTTTACGGAGGACATAGTACCAGGTGGGCGGGGACTCCAGGGGGATGGCTGCTTCCCATGCTTCTCTCTGTTTGCTGTAAGATGTAAACTGTAAAAGTGTTCGAGGAGCAACGAAGTCAAGTGTGGACTTGTTACAGACAGTCTTGGCAAGGCCACCTGCTGCCTCATTCCCCAAGATACCGACATGACTAGGTATCCATAGGAATGTCACAGGACGGCCTGCATCTTGAAGTGTGGATGTTAACCCTCGTATTCGGAGGATGAGGTCCTTATTTTTCCCCTGATCCAAATGCAATCCCGTCGACAGCAGACCTGGAATCGCAGCGGACAAGCAAGGGACAGAAACCATCTGCTTCTTCCTCAGCGAGAAGGGCAGCAAGGAGGGCTATCAGTTTAGCCTGAGTGGACGATGCCCCGTCAGAAACTCTGAGATAAAATTTGATAGGCTTAGGAGCATCAGGACGAGAGATGTAGACACCAGGCCCGGCCCGACCTGTAGCGGGCTCAACAGAGCCATCAGTGTAGAGGACGACCCTACCTGGAGACCAGTGGGAAATCCTGGAGAGGTGGTATTTGCAGAGAATAACAGGGTTCACGTGGGATTTCGGGAGCGGTCCACCGAGGGCAATCACTTCAGGTTGAAAATGCAGCCAAGGAGAAGGAGACGAACCAACAGCAGGGGTGACAACAATATCGGGCAGGAGGTCGTGTTCCTGAAGGGCTCGGATGAGTGACCCTTGCCACTGTCTTCTAGATAGAGGTCGGCCTCGGACAGCAGGAGTCAAGTTGGCTTGTTCATAGTTGCCCCGAGGATCCCGTAGAATGGAAATCGTAGTTCTTAGATAAAACTCCTGGATACGATCCTGTAAGGGGGAAATACCAAGTTCGGTATAAAGAGAAGTAGAGCGTGGCCACTGAAGAGCCCCAAGGATGATACGTGCAGCTTTCCTCTAGATAACTTCGAGACGGTTGACAGCAGTCCGACTTATGTTGACGAGGGCAGGGGCGGCGTAGTCGACACAGGAACGGACACAGGATTTGTACATGGTAAGAAGTACAGAGATGGTGGCACTAAGGGAACCCCTGCACATGTTAGAGAGGGAAGCGAGACGCAGAAAGCATGTCTCGAACATAGCGGACTTCAGGGATCTGACAACGTGTGCGAGATACATACACACCCAGGTATTTTGTTTCATTAACCCAGGCCAGGGGCGTTCCTGAAAAGAGAAGGGGGGGGGGGGGGGTATAACACGACCGTGCCACATGGCTTTTGTTTTCGCAGTTGAAAGAAGGAAACCAAGTGAATCACACTCTCTGGAGACCAGATCAAGGGCTTCCTGCAAGATGAGGTAGTCAAGGGCTTGGAGGAGGACATCGTCGGCATATCCTGAGTGGACAACTACTGTCGGCCACGGGAGAGATGCAATGGAGTGCATGAGAGTGTTAAACAAGGTGGGACTCAGGACTCCACCTTGAGGGGTGCCGAGGTTCATTTCTTAAGCAGAAGATATAGAGCCTTCAACGCGAACCCGGGCCTGACGTCCTGTGAGGTAAGAGACGATCCATTAAAGAAGTCTACCTTTAACCCCTAACCGCGCAAATTCAGCTAAAATGAAGGCAGGCTGAGCCGGATCAAAGGCTCCCTTGATATCAAGGAAGACGGAGACGCGGGCAGTCTGATTGCAAGAAAAGGAAGCAATGGCGTGTGCTGTGCTGCGATGTTGTATGAAACCATTGAGGGAGTTGTGGAAGCCGCCTATGGTGTACAGAACGCGTCGATGGAGTATCTTCTCCACCATCTTACAAACACAGGAGGTACGATTAATGGGTCGATATTTCCCAGGATCTCCCGGCTTAGGGTTGGGGATAGTAGTAGCATTTTTCCAGTTAGACGGGAGAACCCCATGTTCATAAGACATATTTTAGAGAGCAAGCAAGGGGCCGTTAGGAATATTAGTACAGGCGTTGAGGACGGAGTAGGTTATCTGATCATCCCGAGGAGAGGTGTCTTTTCTAGAGCGACGAGCACTGTCAAGCTCGAACTGTGTGATGGGATGATCAGTGGGGGCAGGGAAGGTAAGAGCAGCACGAACATCAGGCTCAGACGCATCGATGCAAGCCTGCACTGCCTCCTGCATCGGATCTGGAAGTGCCTCAGCGGCGGAAGCTAGTGCCCAGTCCTCCATTAAAGAGCAGGCAAGGGAGGTGGGGTCAGGGTGGGGAGGAGGCCTCCGTCGAGTACCCCGTATAGCATTAATCCGATTCCATACATAAGAGGGTGACGACTGGAACGATAGAAACCCCGTGAAGGATAGCGAGTCCGCCTCAAGAATCCGATGATGCTCCTGAGTTGCAAAGGAGCCCCAGTTTTTTAAGTCTTCCCAGTCCTCTGGAGAGCGAGACCTCCATAAAGCAGAGTGGAGATCACGGGTTACCTGCCGGAGATGTTACATGGCAAGGATACGATACCAGTATTTGATGGCACTTCTGGGGTGACGGAGAAGGCGTGGAGGGGCAGCGCGATTGACAGAGTCATTCATGGCATCAACGAAAGTAGCGCTGTAAGAGTCAAGGGACTGGGGGACAACATAGGAATCCGCCCAGGTAGAAAGGTATTGGGTAAAGGAAGGAACAGCATCTTCTGTGAGACGAAGGCGAGGGGATCGATAAGGAGCTGATGTCGGGGCAGAGAAGGAGAGCTGAGATTGGTAGCAACGGCAAGATGGTCACTATACAGAGCTGGCTCGGTGCAGACGGTAGGATGAAAGGAGGTATGACCGTTCAATAGTAAGCCAACATCAAGGAAACTATGGGGGAGGCGAGGAGGATCGTCAGGACAAAGAAAGCGAACATCATCATCCCCATTAAGAAACTGTGAGAGATGTGATCCGTTAAAGGTATATGGAGTGGGATGATCTGGAGTAAGAGTGGGATGGCGGGCATTAAAGTCGCCAAGAACAATAGTGGGAACCCCATCATGGAGGTCGTGAAGAACCTGGGGGTCCAGAGAATCACTCATGAAATGAACATTGACTACACGAAGGGTCCGGTCACCAAGAGTAAGGGAGACAGAAAGTAATTCAGACGGGGGTCCATGTGAGTCAGGTGAAGAGAGACGAACAGATGGAATGGTGATACGCACAAAGGTGAGGAGGCCGCGAGTCTGTCCACGGTATCGAGGCAGGGTGTAAACAGTAAAGCCATAGAAGCGGAGTGGAGAAACATCGTCTGTGATGGTTTCCTGAAGTAGAGCGACATCTACTTGATGGGAGAGCACAAACTGGGCGAGGTCTGTCCGGCGAGGTCTAAGCCTCTGGATGTTCCATTGTAAGAAGATGAGGGAACGGCCTCCGGTATGAGTTGAGTCGGTGGCGAAAGACAGGGCACCAGAGGAGGTACCAAATTCTGCTGAGGATATTGGAGAGGGAGGAGTGGGAGAGCGAGGGATGGAATCTCCATTTCGGGAGAAGGAAGGAGGAGGGTCACCAGGGCTTGCCAAGTGCGCCCCTGTTGGGTCAGGGTGTCCAAAATGAGTTGTTGTTGCCTCTGCAATGTCGCAATTGTTTTCACAAACGAGTCAAGTTGGGCAGAGAGAAGGTTGATTTGCTTGGAGTGGCGATCCAGACGGAAAGTAATTGTTTCCATAGATATAACTTGGTGTACCTGTGCAGGAGTTGGAGGTGGTGGCGAGGATTGCCGAGGGCCCGACTGGGCAGGTGGTGGTGGTTATAGTGGCGGTAGCGACGTAGAGGGACGGTGAGGGTTCAGGTGAGCAAGAGGTGCTAGTGAGAGACAGCGGGGGTCCGGGTAGGCAGGAGGTGGTGGTGACGGGGAGGAAAGGTGAGGGCTCAGGTGAGCAAGAGGTGGTGGTGTTGGTGAAGGGTAGCTGGGGTTCAAGTGGGCATGAGGTGGTGGTGACTGTGTGGCAGGGCCGGCAACGACGTTTTTCCAAGAACGGTAGGGAGAGGGAGGGAGGGAGGGGAGAAAGGATGGGTGGTAAGGGTGATAGGAGGGATCGTAGGGGAGAGGAGATCTGGGAAAGCCTTGGTAGATGGAAGAGGCGGTGGTGGATAGGAGTGACGTTTGGTTGACAGGGGCTTCGCCAGAGACGAGGGCGGTGGTACAAGGTAAGTTTTTCCCCGGCGAGTGCCAGGACTCTGTAGGCAATTGACATTCCAGGCGTGGTGACTGCCATGGCAATTGACACACCGTGGAATAACTGGGATTTTGTTCTGAAGTTTTGATTTGCATTCCACTGTGTCGTGAGGACCTGCACAGAAACCGCAGGCGACCATCCTCGTGCACTCCCAGGTGCGGTGTTTCCACGATTGGAAACGACCACAGATTTTCAGGGTTTCGATAAATTTGTCGAGAGGACAGTTGTGAATAGGTCCTACATTCACCTTCGGGGGGAGGGGGCCCACCCACCAGCCGATGAGTTCGTTGGATGGACGTTTGGAGACCGGGTTGATGGGGTGCTCCATGTCGAGTAGTTGTGGGAGAAGAGGGCGAAGATCGTCGATAGGGATCTCCCATTGTACGTGGCGAACCATTACTTTGGTACGACGAGTATCTGGAGCGATGGTGGTGAACTTGAGCATCACCTCGCCCAGGGGAGCGAGAAAGCCTACTTGAGTGAGCAGGCGTACAGTCTCGTCCATTTGTGTGGTAACTATTACGGATGTAGGACCTCGGCGGAGGCGAAGTGTTTAGTCCTGAAGTGGTGAACAGTGACGGAAGAACCAGGTCGTCCGTGTGCTCAGAGGCACGTCCCGAGGAAAGGTGAGACGACGAAGGCGCGACGGGGCATGGAGACGAAGGGGATCCCCTATGTTATATCCATCGTCGGCGGAGGGTCGGTCATTGAGCCACATGTAAGTTCACTTGGGGACCCCGGCGGCAGTAAGGAGGCCACCCTCTACAGCCCCAGACGGGGTGCGAGAGGGAGCCGTAGCCCCTGCTGGAGACCCTGACTTCTGAGGTTTCTGCTTCTTAGACTTGTCTTCAAGATGAAAGTCGTCAGCATCACTGTCATCTACCGCCGCCGTCTCCAACGATCGGGAGCGTTTACCGGCGTCGCATAGGGCACGTTGGCAACACTGCAGTCAGGCGGAGTGGTAAAGACGTCACTGCTACGTCACACTTCACATTGCGCGTGCGCAAACTTGAAAAATTTCGACCAGAGGGACCGGGTGGTAGGACCAGATGGTTTTTTCCCCCAAAATTGACAAAGTCCAAAAGTTAAAAAAAAATAGATGTCACTGTGTTGATAACTGGGTCTTACTATAGTTCTCTGCACAGACTGGGATTAGTAGACTCGCTGAATTCGTCAGAAATAGGACCTTTAAGTAGCAGTCTCCTACAGCCTTTGTTGACACCTACGGCACGCATGCGTGTTGTATGTATAGTTTTCTTTTAGTTGTGTGCGCCCCCCTTCTTCGTTTTTTGGGCTCGCACTGCAATCGCCGTGGTGACAGTCTTCCAAACAGTAATACAGTCCGTTGCCCAATTTGACCAACGCCTGGAGCCGCTTATTTCCTGGTCCCCACCCCCTGCCGCTGAGTCCGAGCGTAGTGTAGCTCCCTCCACCAATCACGGCTCTGCCTCATCGTCCACACGCAAGGTGCGTTAAGCCACGGCACCTTTTTCTCTCACTGAAATTCCTTTCCATCATCCCCTTTAAACTTCCACTGAACCTCCTTCCCCCCTGTCACTAGCCTTTATTCATTCATTCAGGGCGATAATGATTATAGACCCATATCCCTAACATCTTGTCTATCTAAATGATGGAGCGAATGGTATTAAATAGATTATTGTATAAAATTGATGGTCTCTTGTCTAGTAATTTGTTTGGATTTTTAAAGGGTAAATACACTACAGATTGTGTGATTAAATGTCTTAGTAATGCTAATGTCAACTGTAGACTGTTTGTAGACCTTAAAAGTGCCTTTGATAAGTCAACTAAGGAAGTGATCTTAGAAAGTCCTGCAAGTATAGGTATAAAAGTGAAATTATTGGTGTGGATTACAGATTACTTAACTAACAGAAAAACGAATGTCTGGTTTCAAGGTCATGAATCTGAAGAAAAAAGTCTAGGGTTGGGTACCCCACAAGGTGGCGTTCTTAGCCCTATGCTTTTTAATATGTTTATGGACAGAATATCAAGTTACAAATTCCAGGACGAGTCTCGAGTAATCATTTATGCTGATGACATTCTGATCCAATGTGAGAATGAGGAAGATATGTGTAGGGTCATTCATCAGCTACAGAATCTTTGTGTCTCCTTAGGACTGGTCATTAATGAAAATATAACCAAATTTCGGTCAAGGGCAGTAAATGGAAAAGAATTTTGGCTAAATGGAATAAAATTGCAAAACGTATCCAGTTACAAATATCTGGGAATGTTTGTGAGTACAAATGATAATGTCAAGGATCAAATCACTTATGTCAACAATATATGTACAGCGAGGCTAAAACCTCTGAAAGTTTTGTCATACAGAGGAAATGGTGTTGGTACACCAGTTTTAAGATCTATGTACTTAAGTACAGTTAGGAGTATCATTGATTATTCAGCTCCAGTTCTAGCTTCTTACTCAGGAAAAGATCTTAGGCCATTAGAGCTTATTAAGAATGAAGCACTGAGGATTGTGCGTGGTTGTCCAAGGACAACAAGAATAGAGATTATGAGGATGGAGCTAAATGTCCCGAGCATAATACACAGAATTAGGGAGTTGACTGTCATTTCTACTCGAAGGCTTATTAGGCGTGGTGATATTTATCTGAAGTCATATTCAGATTTGCCCCCGAGGGGGTAGTTTATTGGGCACCCCCTTATATCCTGTGCAACGTAATGCGCAGAAGCGTTTACAGCGCCCAACAGGGAAGTATGCAAAGTTCATACTTGCCTCTATGATTCGTGCATTTTAGGCGTAAAAGCCTGAAGGGTCATAGGTTTTGTCAAGTAACATAAAGTGAGAGAATGATGAGTGTGTGGAGGGAAAGTTCCCGGTACATTTCATCTGTTTATAGCAAAGCGTGGCAGGTCCCTGATATTGTCTAGTGCCAGGCTTGTCACCAGGAGGAGGGATATCTGGTCAGGGAGGGATAGGTGTTGGTAACAGCTGGGGACCTATAGGAGGAGGTCATAGGGCAAGTGAGGAGGTAGTGAGAGAGGATGTGAGAGTCGGGTTGGCCACAAAGTTTACAAACAGTGTGGTGAGGCTCAGGGTTGCCAATGTACTCCCATAGGTACCTGTATCCTCGGCGCAGTCTCGTTTACATTATCTGTTGAGATGGAGTCAGGGATTGATACTCTTTGTAGTGGCGGTTGTCGTCACCGGTTACAGCGTCATAGTGGCATAGTGTGACGCTACCCCGTTGTTTCAGGTGTGTCCAATTTTTGTCAAATGCCTCTCGTTGTGTGGCGTGTATGCGAGATTTGAGATGATTCAGGGAGAGGGCGAGAGTGGCTTCAATATCTTTTTCTTGTGTAGCTTCTTTGGCAAGCCGATCAACAATGTCACAGGCAGTTATTCCTATATGTGACAGGATCCAAATAAACTTGACACGGATGTCATCAGTTTGTTCTAGCCCGGCAATCGCGGCTAGGGTGTGTTGGGCGGCAGGGGAGGAGGGGGAGGGCAATTTGAGCCTCGCTAGCGCAGAAGTGCTGTCACTGATTATAAGGAGTTTCCGGCGTTCAGTGCGGGCATAGGTCGCCCCCTCATAAATGCCCGCGAGGATGGCTATGCTTTCAGCATCAGTGGAGGAGACCCAGTCGTGGAACCCTAATTTTCCTGCAGGCCTGGCGCTCAGGAATCCACACAGGTGCCCCAGCGCTGCCCAGCGTGGTAACAGATCCATCACAGTAGACGAGAATAGGAGGGTGGGAGGTTTTAAGAGAGGTGGCGACATCACATTCAGATTTGGCCCCGAGGGGGAAAGTTTATTGGGCAACCCCTTACATCCTGTGCAAGGTGAAGCGCAGAAGCGTTTACAGCGCCCATGTGGGAAGTATGCAAAGTTCATACTTGCCTTTGACTCGTACATTAAGGGCGTAAAAGCCTGAAGGGTCATGGGTTTTGTCAAGTTACATAAAGTGAGAGAATGATGAGTGTGTGGGGGTAAAGTTCCCGGCACATTTCATCTGCTTATAGCAAAGTGTGGCAGGTCCCTAATAATGCCAAGTACCAGGCCTGTGACTAGGAGGAGGGATATCTGGTCAGGGAAGGAAGAGGTGTTGGTAACGGCTGGGGACCTGTAGAAGGAGGTCATTGGGCAAGTGAGGATGTAGTGAGAGAGGGTGTGAGAGTCGGGTTGGCCACAAAGTTTACAAACAGTGCGGCCAGGCTCAGGGTTGCCAATGTATTCCCATAGGTGCCTGTACCCTAGGCTCAGTCTCGTGTACATAATCTGTTGAGATGGAGTCAGGGATTGATACTCTTTGCAGTGGCGGTTGTCGTCACCAGTTACAGCGTCATAGTGGCATAGTGTGACGCTACCCCGTTGTTAAAGGTGTGTCCAATTTTCGTTGAATGCTTCTCGTTGTGTGGCGCGTATGTGAGATTTGAGATGATTCAGGGAGAGGGCGAGAGTGGCGTCAATATCTTCTTCTTGCGTAGCTTCTTTGGCAAGCCGATCAACAGTGTCACAGGCAGTTATTCCTATATGTGACGGGATCCAAATAAACTTGACACGGATGTCATCAGTTTATTCCAGCCTGGCAACGGCGGCTATGGTGTGTTGGGCGGCAGGGGAGAAGGGGGAGGGTAATTTGAACCTCGCTAGAGCAGAAGTGCTGTCACTTATTATAAGGATGTTCCGGCGTTCATTGCGAGCATAGGTCGCCCCCTCATTAATGCCCGTGAGGATGGCTATTCTTTCAGCATCAGTGGAGGAGGCCCAGTCGTGTACCCTGATTTTCCTGCAGGCCTGGCGCTCAGGAATCCACACAGTTGCCCCAGCGCTGCCCAGCGTGGTAACAGACCCATCACAGTAGACGAGGATAGCAGGGTGGGAGGTCTTTAGAGAGGAAGCGACATCATTAATCTGCTCAAGGCAGTTAAGTTTGAGCATATACCTCAGTTGGGTGGATTTACGACCAGGGAAGGTGTGGACGACAACATCAACACACGGGGAAGTCCACTGCGGTAGAGGCGGATGAGTGTACTCGGGAGGGAGAGAAGTCGAGGGGGTGTAGAGGTGATAACGCAGGATGTCAGCAGCAGTGTGGACGGGCCAATGTTGAGAGGGGGAAGGAAAAGTAATGGGGACAGGCCGGCGCAGGAGGGTGTTATGATGTGCGTTCAGTGAGAGCTACAGGGGAGTCGGTTGCTCACTGCCAAGAAGTTTAACACCAAGGATGGCATTGAGAGCAGTAATTCGATCGCAGACGGGAAGCAGGATTAGTTCACGCTGCATGACTTCTATTCTGGTGGTCATAGGGCAGCCGAGGATGAGTCTCATGGCTGTGTTTCGGATTTTCTCTATGCTTTGTTTCTCGCGCTGGGAGGCAACTACAAGGACAGGAGAGTATAATCTATGACCGCTCTGACAATGGCAATGTACATGAGACGGAGGACCCTGACAGAGGCTCCTTTGAGGCCGTGAGTGAGGGACTGGAGGGGCCTCGTTCGTTGGCGGCACTTGTAAATGAAGTGGGCGGCGACAGCGGAGGTCGTGGCTCTGGTAGTGGCTCGCACAGGTAGACCAAGGTACTTGTAGGTGCGTACTTGATCGATGTCTCGTCCTTGCAGTCAGTGGTGTCTGATGCCGGAAGCGTGAGATGAACTTGGTTTTATTGTGTGAGATGACTAGCCCGAGTGTTTGACAGGTCCGGGCGAACGTGGAGAGTATAGGTTGTTCATGTTGCACTGTAGTAATTTGGAGGAGAATATCATCAGCGTAGCTTATGATGTGACCGTCTAGGGCGCGCTCAGCAAAGATGTCGTTGAGGCGGCAGATGGAGATCATGAGAACATTAAAGAGTGTAAGGCTGAGTACACCTCCCTGAGGCGTGCCAAGATCAAGGTCCGTAATCTTAGAGTAGTAGCCCTGAAAACGGACACGGGCCTGTCGATGGGAGAGGTAGTCAGCAATCCACGTGAGGAGTTTGCCTTTCACATCCATGTGAGTGAGGCCCTCAAGGATCACTTCACTGTTGGCTTTATCAAAAGCACCCTTGAAGTCGACGAAGAGGGAGGTTTTGGCGGAGGTGTTTGCCATGTAGTGGGCAATGCAGAGAGCAGTACTCTTTCCGGGGCGGAAACCATAGAGGTCAGGGGGCATGTGGGCTTCAATTTTCCAGTGGAGACGGTGGCGTATCATGCGCTCCATCATCTTTGAGAAGCAGGAGACGAGGGATATTTGACGATACTCATCTTGTCTGCCTGGATTAGGGACTGGGATGGTGGTGGTAGTCTTCCATAAGTGAGGCAGCTGACCAGTATCATAAGAGAGGTTAAATAGACAGAGGAGGGGTTACCTGGGGTGGCAATAAGGGCATTTAACACATCATGTGTGACGCCGTTATCACGTTGGGCGGTGGACCGACCACGCTTAACAGCATTTAGTAGTTAACACTGTGTGAAAGGCACGTCAGTGTCTGCAGGTAGGTCTTGGTACTCGGAGATGCGCTGTCGGCGTTGTGGTTGCAGTGCGAGGGTGAGGTGTCGTACAGCGGGTGGCAGCGCATCAATGGAGGCGGCCTCCTGCCACGTCTGGGAGAGCGCCTCAGCTCGGCCAGCTGGTCTGGGGTGGAGCCCGGGTCTAGCGTTGGTGCCCCAGGCACGGTTAATGGTGCGCCATATATCACCTATAGATGTAGACTGGTCAATAGAAGAAGCAAAATCAAATCGCTGCTTCTCTCGTGCGAGAGTGATGGCAGATTGGAGCTCTTTATTTGTGCGCTTTAGGAAGCATAGAGCGTCAGGGAAGCTGGGAGATTTCTTCCACTGGTAGACAACTATTCGGTGCCATACTCGGATAGACTTAACATGAGGGTCACGGTTAACGTTCCAATGACTCCTGGGCTGGCGTTTAGGGCGGCGGTGTTTTGGGACAGGGCGGAGGAGGTCAGTGCATTGTTTGGACAGATCAAGGTAGAGTTGGTCTGCTGTGGTGACAGTGTAACCCTGAAACCATTCAGCTATGGCAGTGATGAAGGCAGGTATGTTGGCAGGGGGTAGGCTGAGCCTAGGGCCCTTGGGTGGAACGGGTATTCTCACGAACTGGAGGATAGTGTGGATAGGGAAATGGTCACTGTGGGGGGAGTGGAGGATGCGGGTGGAGTGTGGGCGGTGAGGGTCAGAGTAGAGAGCGATGTAGTCAAGTTTCCCTCCCCCGATGTGGGTGGGTGATGGGGGGCAGAGAAGACGTACAGGGTCATCAGTGGTTTGTAGATAGGAGAGCCAGGAGTTATCCCGGGAGTTTGAGTGGGGCCCCTGGGAGCCGAGACTGGGGTGACGGGCATTGAGGTCCCCCACAAGGAGGGTGGGGGTGGAGGTGATATGGTGTGGTGGGACAGGTACAGTAGGGGTGGAGGGAGGCACATAGACATTGACAATATTGAGGGACATACCTTTTAGTGTGATTGTGATGGCATGTGCGTCGGTGGTGTCGTCATCAAGGGGGACGTCGAGAGGTTGGTAGGGGACATCCTTCTTGACGTAGATCCGTAGTCCACGTGCATGGCTTCGTGGTAGTCCGTCGATGCGGAGAACAGGAGTGGATGGGCTCTCAACACATGTGTAGCCACTGAGCACATAGGTACCAGCAGCACACCGCGTTTCTTGGAGGCACAGCACGTCGACGTCTTCATTGTAGACGTAGGTTTTGTGGGCACCAAACTTGCCTTGCAAGCCGTTTATGTTCCAGGTGAGTACCTGCAGTCCTGTAGCGTTGCTATCCATTGTGGTGTATTAGACTGATTACCCCTGACGTGGACGGATGGGCCTTAGGTGCCGGCATGTCGGTGGAGTATGGGTAGCCGGGGGTGGAGTCCTCAGGTCCAATAGGTAGCCCTGGTGGAGACAGCACAGACACAGGAGCAGGCGTGGCTTGCGGTGGGTAGACAGGTTGAGGCACCACGTGACGTGAAGATGAGGCAGTGCTTGGCTCGGGGGCACCAGTAAACACAACCTGTGAGCAGGGGGGGGGGGGGGGGCTCACAGGGGGACTACCAGCTTGTGTCAAACCAAAAGAGGGGAGTGACTGGGTGGCAGCAAAGGGCAAGAGTTGGCGGTGTAGGTCGGAGATGGCGGTACAGAGTGTAACGGAGAGTTTCTCAACATGACTGGTAAATTCTTGGAAGAGGGACATGATCTGTGTCATGTCAGTGGAGAGGGGTTGTGGGGGGGGGGGCACTGGTGGCGGCACAAGGCTTGACAGCGTCAGGGTAGAGACAGGGTTGTGGGGGGGGGGGGGGGCACTGGTGGCGGCACAAGGCTTGACAGCGTCAGAGTAGCGAAGGGGTTGTGGAGGGGCACTGGTTGGGGCACAAGGCTTGACAGCGTCAGGGTAGAGACGGGGTTGTGGGGGGGCACTGGTTGGGGCACAAGGCTTGACAGCGTCAGGGTAGGGACGGGGAGGAGGCTCAGTAGTGGTTGAGTTAGGGAATGGTAGGTGCTGTTGTGGTGCAGCCTGGTGAAGCCAGGCAGGGGCAGGTGTACCAGTAGATTGGGGGGGGGGAGGGGGCGTTGTGGTAGACGCAGCCCTTGGCGAGGGCTCTCCCCTGGGACAGAAGGGCGACTAGGGTACTGCCACGAATCAGCATTGCGCCGGTCGCCACAATTACAGCACCTGGGCTCAACTACATCGCCGACACCACCCCTATTAAGGTGGCCTTTGATTTTCTGGGCACAGGCGGGGAGTTGTGGTTACGTGAGCAGAAGCGACATCTTGGGCGATCACGTCGGCAGCAGGCAGTGAAGGTGTGACTCCAATGAGAGCAGATAACACAAAATGCAGGCCCAGGATGATAGGGTTCTGCATGAAGTGGTGGAAGGATTGGATGAGCTTTTACAGTGGTTGGACATACCCTTCCCTTCCACTTGACAATAACAGCAGCTTGTGGAGTGTTTCCCCGGTAATGTCGAGTATACTGAGTATATTAGAATTAAAGTCACGCGCATCTTCGATATCAGCGTATAGGGGGAATCGTTTCACTAGGATGTGGCAACATTAATCAGCGTCTGCTGAGAAGGCCACTAGGACAACCCCGTCAAAGCCAACAGTACTAAGGGTTTCATAGACTTCAAGAGTCTGACACCTGATAAAGTTCCAGTTTTCACCTTGTCGGAATTGAATGTTGGGACCATGCTGTCTGCAGTACTTCATCATCCAATTAAACCGATCCTCGACGGATTTTAATGCGTCCTTGGGAAAGTGGAGATTCAGCTCACTTGTTTGTTTGGCAGAGGGCAGGGTGATAGGGTCCATGGCATTGCTGTTTGCACTGTGGCTAGTGTTTCCCATAGAAACATTACCGTCACTGTCATAATCACTGGGGTCTGACTCTCGAAGGGTGTTGGATTCAGTCAAGACCTGCTGTGTTTTATTCCCAATTGAATTCTTTCTGCTTTCCTCTGTGTGTGTCGTCCTTTTCTTCCTATCATTCATGATCTCATCACTTTCATTTCCTTCACTTTTCTTCGCCGGCTCTCGCCGACTCTTCTCTTCTTTCTTACTAATCACCTCTTGAAAATTGTCTATCACTTCTATTGTTGTTGGCCGGAGATCGTCTGATTCGCTACTTGAAAGCCTCAGGTCGCCTTCTAAGTTGTTCAGTTGGGCAATCATTTCTTCTTTAGCCAAAGCCTTCATAGGTTTCTGCCCACCACTCTCCCCAGGCATTGTGCAATTCTTGTATTTATCTGAAGTCTGCTGTTGTTAAATTTACGAATGCAATTACTAGTAATTTTAAGATGAATACTTATACTAAAAAACTTTTCACATGTTGTGTGAATATAATATTGTAGATTTGTGTGGCTTTGCCAAACAAAGTTTATTTGAAACCTTGGTTCATGGAGAGTGTATCTGTAAGAATGGACAAACTAGAGTTAAAAAAAAATTATAAATAAAATAAAAGTAATCCTTTTGAGTTACGGCAAATATTACCATAAGGAAATGTTATTCATATGTGCTGTGACGGTTCAGTTAATGGGAATCGGGCCGGATGTGGCATTGTTTTTAGGGATTTTTTTTAATCTGAGACTCGTGTTGAAGAAGTAATATCCAAGTGAATTGGGGATAGAAGTTCCAGCACCACTACTGAACTTTATGCTGTAGATTTTATGCATATCTATTTATTGTATACATATCTAATTTATGTTTACGTTCAATATTAAAGCGCTCTTGTTAAAAGTAGCTTTGGGCGGGTTATATATATTTTTTTAACGAGGATTAGCCTATCCGGGCACAGGTCACTGACACACATCAGGGCCTGGGGGGCGAAAATATAATCGATTCCCGGGCCCGTGGAAGTTGTTTGGACTTACTTCCTAGCCCCCATTAGTCCCTGATCACCTAGCACTAAAGTAGGTACCTGCTCTAAATTGCGAATTCGTATGCAGGGACAAGTTGTTGGAGCTTCCAATGACTTGATGACATAAACCACTGACTCTTCAGGCTTCTACGCCCTTGACTCTTCAGGCTTCTGCGCCCTTAACTCATGAGACATAAAGGCAAGCATGAACTTAGCATGCTTCCCTGTTGGGCGCTGTAAACGCTTCACCTTACACGAGCATGTAGGGGAGTGGCCTCCTCCCCCCCCACCACCAAAAAAAAAAAAATAATAATAATAATATCTATTATTATTATCATTACAAACAAATAATAATGTTAAGAGCACATTAATACAAATAAGATAATAATAATTACCACAAATAAATGCAAAAACGAAAAACTAAATCAAGAGTGAGAAACGATATACATAATGTATGTTGTGTTGTCTAACCAGCTCCTTTTGATGCCTTTGTCAATAAATGATTTGAATTTTACTAAAATGCTAATTGTTATATTCTTCTAAAATTCGTTTTTTTTTTTTTTTATTATTCATATACATATTCTCCTCGGTGCAAATAATTAAAAAAAACAATGGACTAGAAATTAGCACGTTAAAATAATTTATCAACGGCCCAAATGTTTATCGTACGAAAGGATTCAAATTCAAAACTTCTATTACCAAACATACAGTTTAATTACTCCTGCAATAGAAGTAGTTTAAAAAACTCATTGGATCACCCAAGTGGATGAAAAATCCAGCCACTCAGCCTGTGTGAACCTGCTCCACTCCCACTAAACTGGGAAGGAACAGTCATCAATGCCCAACAGCAAACGCTAATGGGCCGCTTCCTGCTCACAGGTTCACACTGAGACTCATCCTCGTGGTTGGATTCATTCCAAGTTTCGGACAAGGAACTCGGTCATCACACTATAGAATTGATCCTATGAAGTATGATCATACTTATAACTATTTAACCAACAGTATGTGTCACACCTTACTGCTGACTTGACAGTTTTCTATAGGTAGGCTCAGTAAATATGTAAATAAATGTGTTGCAGCTTTACTTAACTCCTATACCAATATAAAAAGCTAAATATATGATATTTTACAATATATGTGTTTTATTTTTGTAGGTTGCCATTAATATTATTTATCGTTTTTGGTAAGTTTGTAAGAGCTCAATAGAGCCGTTTTATGCCTTTTTATACGAAAATACTGTATGTGTGACCATTAAAATCTATTAGCTATCTTATTCCTTTTAAATAAAATAGCTACATTAACAACTGAAGGATATCTGAGAGATATAAAGAACTTTGTCAGGCTCGCCGCGTCACTCTTCGGTTAAGAGAAAACCTCGTATGCGGGAGACTGCGTTAATCATCACAATTTTGAAATAGGTCAATATTATGATAATTAACAATTAAACATGTGCTTTCGGGTCGCTATTTAGAACATCCTGAACAAAAGGAATATAAAGACATTATTTCAGTGCCCTTGTAAGAGCTGGCCACCGTGTTATTCAAGAGAGGGACAGGCCATGTAGGCCTTGATTGATTGATTGATACGTTTATTGAGATACAAAAAACATTAATACATCTCAAAGGGATGAAGTGACATAAGTCATCCTCACCCCAGTCCAGGAATGTCCCTCTCAGGACTCACATAGATCCCTAATATTTCATATAATTAGTTATAATACATAGTTATATTCTAGATGCAAAATTTCTATATTTCTTTAATATTTCATCTATTTTCCTATTTTTAAACATCCATTCTATTTGCATGGGGACATTATTTATATGGGCATTTCTATATACATTAAGCAATGGGCATTCCAGTATATAATGTGGCAGGGTATGGGATCTGGATGTTCTACAAACTCTACATTCTTTATCCTGTTCACTTCTCTCAGCTCCAAGTTCCCAATAATATTTATATCCTAATCTTAACCTCATATACACTGAATCTTTCCACCTACTCCTATCTTTCCCATATGTAAATTTTGTATTCATGAGAACATGATGGTAATGTTTCATTGTTTCACTTTTCTCGTATATTTCATTCCTTTTGAAATTATCTTCTATTGATTGTATTTTCCGTAATTTGCTCCTTAATTGCTTCAAGGTTTTAGTACATATTATGTCGATCTCGACCTTTTCCGTGGCTCTTTTTGCTATTATATCTACTGCTTCATTAAAACCAATCCCCACATGTGAAGGGACCCATACAAAATGAACATTATGGCCATTTTTCCTTATTGTATTTACTAATTTTCTACATGAACCAATAATGCACAGCGGCCATTTTTTTGGTCTAGTAAACACAGCTGTGAGCGCTAGCTCCCAAATTTGGGATGTTTTCGAGCCTATTACATTATCTGAAGGATATATAGACTTACCTACTTGTGTATAAGGACCTGAGGATAAGATAAGTATCGTCAAGCAACTTTGGTGTTGGGAACTTACTGTTTACCACACGAAAATAACTACTCGGGATCCATCACTCCTGGCTGGATGTTGTGGGATGTCAACATTGCCCCATGGAAAGTGAATTTTCGCTTAAGAACTCTACATGGAAGAGTAAAGAAAAGATAGTATTGGACGAAGTTCTTGAAGACCTTGAGTTGAGTAGTGATGAGTCTAATACGAGTGATGAAGCACAAGGGAAGTTCTAAAGTGAGAAAATACAGCTACAATAAGAGGTAGTGAATAAGAAAGAAA
Source organism: Homarus gammarus (assembly GCA_958450375.1). Lineage (NCBI taxonomy): Eukaryota > Metazoa > Arthropoda > Malacostraca > Decapoda > Nephropidae > Homarus > Homarus gammarus. Next base: position 253,510 of record CAUDMG010002880.1, on the reverse strand, counting down.
TTTCTAAAAGAATGAGGGAGACAAGCTGGAATGAGGACAGTGAAAGCAAAGAAGTGAGAGAGGAGAAGAGACAAAAACATCTAGGACAAAAAACGTGTGTGGGTGGTAATAATAATGGAAATAACAGAAAGGAGATAGTGGAGAATGGATCAAGAACAGAGCAAAGTAAGGAATTTGAAGGAAGCAGACAAGAACACACACAAGGTGAAGTTGGTCATGTCAGGAAGAGATTAATTTTTCCACAGTCATGCCCGATGACCTTCCTTGAAAAATTAAAATGGGCAGTACAACTTGGACGGGAGCATCGCAGCTTTGAGCCTCTTTTGAAAGAAGGCACACACAAGCCTTATCTTACAGTGGGGACCATGAAGGCTGTGGAAATGTTGGCAACTGTTGGGTACAAGGGATTACTGATGGTTTTGCCAGAGGAGAGCGACATACTACTTACAAAGGTAATAATCTTCAGGTACCCTGTAATACTAGATCCAGAATACCTATTGGATGACGAAAGATTTGTTTGGGTCAAGAGGCATTTAATAAGGGGCGAAGAGAGAAGCCAGGTTATTGGTCTAATGAGAGGAAAGGTTCCAGAGAAAATGTTCATCACAGGAGCAGGGTATAGGAAGGTGGCACTATATGTGGGGGGACCAATAATGTGTCTCAAGTGTTGCAGATGGGGACATGAGGCCTGGAGCTGTCAACTGGACCCACGTTGTAGATTCTGTGGGAAGAGGCACGAATCTAGCAACTGCAAGGAAAAGATCAAAGCAGGAGAGAAAGTGAAGCCTTGTTGTTGTAATTGTGGTAAAACTCACAATGCTAGTTCAATTGCATGCGAGATGAGGCCACGTATGAGAAGTGACCAACAAAGGAATTATTCACAGAACACTGAGGGAGTACGCTGTGGTCTGACAGTGACAAGACAGCAGGAGAACACACAGACAGTGATTCCTGAGAATGCCTGGCATGAAGATTCAAGAAGGATAAGGACTGCGCTTGCGGCCGGAAACGTTGTTGATGCCACGAACAAACAGAGTAATAAACAAGTAGCAAGTGAGAGTAGTGGTGCAGCCCTCCAGGTTAGTAGTAAAACTGTGCAAGAAATTCTGGGAGAAGAGGTGCTTAAGATGTTTCAGCTTTTGCAAAAGTTAGGTCAGAAAATAGAAGTGATAGAGAAAAGACTTAATACAGTGATAAATAAAGAAAGGGAAAACAAAGCTGTGAATAATGGAGAATTAAAAGGGAAAGAGGAAAGTGAAGAGCTCAAGCCTTTGAAAAATTCAGTGCTTAAAATAAGTATTAAAGGGAAGGAGAGGAAAATAAAGGATTGTGTAGTGCAGGGAGCAACAACTGAAAGTTTTAAAAAGGTGTTGGTAAATTGTAAAGATGCTGGTAAAGAAAAACTTTTGAGGAAATGGGAATCTGTGCAGGAGGATTGGGCCTTCTTAAAGAATCTGATTGGAAAGGATATAAAATGTGTAAATATTAATCCTGGATCTAGCTAGCCTTAAGATAATGTCCTGGAATGTTAATGGTCTACAAAATAGAGTGACAGATGTACATTACTTTACCCTTAAAAATAATATTGATATAATTACCCTTCAAGAGACTGGGGACAGGAAAGGCGACCTGCTTAAACTGTCTGGATATAAGGGATTTCATAAGAACATAAGAACATAAGAATGGAGGAAACTGCAGCGGGCCTATTGGCCCATACTGGGCAGTCCCGTTTACACCCAACCCCTATTGCTCATATGAGCATCCAACCTATGTTTGAAGCAATTCAGCGTATTCGAGTTAATGATGATACTTGGTAACTTGTTCCATTCATCCACTACTCTGTTTCCAAACCAGTGTTTACCTATTTCACGCCTAAATCTAAATTTGTCCAATTTAAAACCATTGTTACGAGTTCGCTCCTGGTTGGATAATTTGAGTACCTTTGTAATGTCCCCTTTGTTTAGCCCTGCCTTCCATTTATACACCTCTATCAGGTCGCCCCTCGCTCTACGTCTCTCAAGGGAGTGCAAATTAAGATGCTTTAACCTGTCTCTATACTCAAGGTTCCTGATACCCGGGATTAGTCTTGTCATTCTCCTCTGGATTCTTTCCAAGGATTCTATATCCATTCTGTAATACGGTGACCAGAACTGGACTGCGTAATCCAGGTGTGGTCTCACAAGAGCAAGATACAGTTTTAGGATGACCTCGCTAGTCTTGTAACTAACACTCCTTTGTATGAACCCAAGTACTTTATTAGCCTTGTTACGAGCAGAAACACATTGTTTACTTGGCTTAAGGTTCCTACTTATCATTACTCCTAAATCTCTCTCGCAGTCGGATTTCTCTATGGCATCGTTGTTCATCTGGTATCTGGTTTCCCTGTTTACATTCCCTATACTGAGTACTTTACATTTGTCAATGTTGAATTTCATCTGCCATTTTTCAGACCATTCGAAAAATTTGTTTAGATCCTCCTGTAGTTTTGCCGAGTCCTCGTCAGATTTGATAACACGTCCTATTTTAGTATCATCAGCAAATTTACTTATGTTGCTGTCTATGCCGATATCTATGTCGTTTATGTATATAATAAACAATAATGGTCCAAGTACTGAGCCTTGGGGAACTCCACTTGTGACGTTGCTCCAATGGGACTTAGTGCCGTTAATGCTCACTCGCTGTTTCCTGTCCTGTAACCACGCCCTAATCCATTTAAGGATGTCACCTTTGATGCCATGAGCTTCTACCTTTCTAATTAGTCTTTCGTGGGGTACTCTGTCGAAGGCTTTGCTAAAGTCGAGATATACCACATCATAATTGTGCCCCTCGTCCACTGATTCGAAAACTGATGAAAAGAATGTTAATAGATTAGTTAGGCAAGAACGTCCGCTTGTGAAGCCATGCTGGGAATCATTGATCAATCTGTGCTTCTCCAGGTGATTTCGAATAGAGTTTGAAATGATTGCTTCCAGTAATTTGCCTACTATTGATGTTAGACTGATTGGGCGGTAGTTAGAGGATAGTGATCTATCCCCCTTCTTGAAGATCGGTATTACATTCGCTATCCTCCAGGATTCTGGTACTACACCTGTTTTTAAGGACATGTTAAACAACTTTGCTAAGGGCATACTAAGCTCTTCCTTACATTCCTTTAATACTCTGGCAAATATCTCATCGGGACCAGGTGACTTATTAGGCTTTAGTTTGTCTATTTGCTTACTAACATCGTTACTAGTCACTACTATCTCACTTAATTTGTTTTCTTCACTATCTCTGAATAGAGTCGGTGCCTCGGGTATCATGTTTAAATTTTCGCTGGTGAAAACTGTTGAAAAATATTTATTCAAATTATTGCTCATTTCTCCGTCGTTATCAGTGAGCTCGCCGGAGTCTGACCGTATTGGTCCAATCTTTTCTCGTGTTTTAGTTTGGTACATTTGGTAGAATCCTTTGGGGTTTGTCTTTGCCTCCCTTGCTATCCTTACCTCATTATTCCTCTTTGCTTTCCTTATCTCGGTTTTAACCCTACTCGCCAATACCCTATAATAGTCCCGGAGGTGAATTTCGCCACGATTTATCCTTCTACCTATAGCCTTCCTTTGGCCAATGATGTTCTTTAAATAATTATTTATCCATTTAGGGTCATTGTTGTTTGATCTGAGTTTTTTGTATGGTATGTTCTGCCTTTGTGCATTAAGTAACTCACTATTTAAATTGTCGTGGAACTCGGCAATCTCAGATCTCGTTATCAGGTCGGTGTCATCTGTCAGGTTCACGGCCAAGCGCGACACCCCCTCTCTTAGCTGCCTCTTTAAACTGTCAAAGTTTGCCCTTCTGAAATCTGGTACTTTAGTGGAATTTTCCTTACGTCTGCCCTGAAAATCTAACTGGAATCGAATTTCTTTGTGATCGCTGTTTGCAAGTTCGTTCCCTACCTCGACATTGCTAATGAGGTTTTCTCTGTTTGACAAAACTAAATCCAATATATTATTACCCCGTGTGGGTTCGGTTATATGTTGACTTAGGAAACAGTCCTGGATCGTCTCGAGAAAATCCTCTGATTCTGAGTTTCCCGTAAGGTCGGTCCAATCTATTTGGCCAAGGTTAAAGTCGCCTACTATACAGACTTTGTTGTGTATGGAAGCCCTGCGCATTTCATCCCAGATAAGTCGCTCATTGACTCTGTCAAGATTGGGGGGTCTATATATTACTCCTGTGATTAATTTTTCCCGACCGTCGCTTAATTCTATCCAAATTGTTTCTGTATTCCTCTCAGTTTTTATTTCCTTATTTATTTCACACTTCAGATTATCCCTAACATAGATTGCTACTCCGCCTCCTTTCCTGGTCTGCCTATCGGTATGGAACAGTTTGTAACCCGCAATTTGGTATTCGACTGGTAATTCACGTGTGTCTAGGTTGATCCATGTTTCAGTGAATGCAATTATATCGATTTCTTCTGTACATACCAAGGCCCTAATATCATCCATTTTGTTTCTCATACTTCTACTGTTCGCGTAATATACATTTAAGTTAGTCGTGTTCTGAGTCCTTCCCTTACCGCGTTTAGTTTTAAACTCCCTGTCTAATTTAGTTATGTCATCATTCCTAACACTATTTCCCTGTAATCTTTCGCCTTGTTTACCCGCTCCCACTGCAGTCTCCTCCACCCCCGTGCCCCTATGTTCTCTTAGCAGTTTAAAGACTTCGATATCTTTTGAACTGCCCCCTCTAGAGCCCCAGCCAGGGTTGCTACTCCATCCCTAGACAGGTGCACCCCATCCCTAGCATAAAGGTCCCTTCTGCCATAGAAGTTGTCCCAGTTGTCAATGAATGGGACTGATATTGACTTGCAATATCTGTCAAGACGGTCGTTAACACCAACCGCCCTTGACAACCATTCACTGCCAACTCTCCTTCTAGGCAGGACACCGCATATGATAGGGATCCCTCCCTTAGTCCTAATACGATCTATGGCTGCCTTGAACTTATCAAGAAGCTCCTCGCTCCTACACCGGCCAATATCATTGCCTCCTGCACTGAGGCAGATAATGGGTTTGTTCCCATTACCAGACAAGATATTGTCCATCCTGTCAATTATATCCCCCACCCCAGCTCCTGGCAAACACACCCTCATACTATTTTTGTTTTTACCACAAAAGGCCCTGTCCATGTACCTTACCTGTGAGTCACCAACAATTAAAGTTTTTATACCTTCCTTGTCATCCCTGTCTGTACTAACGTCCAATTCGTCTATCAAGGGACTGAACGGGTTGGTACACTTAGCTGTTGTTGTCGTTGTTGTCGTATCCTTGGTGTGCTTCTTCACCAAAAGCTTTGTCTTCCCACTACTCACAATTTTCCACTCGCTTGATTTTTCGTCAGCCACTGGCTTTACTCGTCCAGCCTCTCCTTTTAACATCGCCAGCTCTTCCCTTAATTTCAAGTTCTCCAACTTGACCTTCGCCAATTCTTCAGTGGACCACTCCAGTTTGGTCACCAAACTCTCATACCCAAGACCGCACTCTATTCGGGTGAAGGTATAAGAGGGGTCTCAACATACATTAAGAATTCCATACCAGCAGAACTAGTTGGAAGCCCGAGTAGAGTACAAGGAATAGAAAGTGTCTGTATAAAGTTATATTTGAAGGAAGGAGAACTGTACATCGCAAATTTGTATATTTCTGGAGGCTGTTTTGACCTCAACTTCTTACCAGATTGCATGTTTTTGGACTCAACTTTGGCTGTAGGCGATTTTAATGCTCGACATCCAAGACTCGAAACAATGGGGAGAATTAATAGTAATGGTATAAAAGTTTGGCAATTTTTACAAGATCACCCAGATGCTTACTTGTTAGGAAATAAGGAAGTGACTCATATTAAAGGAGGAAGGTTAGACTATGCTTGCATGATAAGCAGTCATGGAGTCCAGGGAGAATGTGAGATAATATGGGAGCTAGTCAGTGACCATTTTGTTGTGTATGTTCAATTACCATTAGGGAAGAGACAGGTGAGATATAGGAGGAAGAGATTGAAACTAAACAAGGATGACACTCAAGTGTTTACTCAAAATATAGAGAAATGGTACAGAAATTATACACCGGTCTGTATGGATAGCTTTTATAATGACTTAGTTGGGGAGATAGAAAGCTATTTAACTAAGTCAACACAGAAAAAAATAAATGATAAGAGACATGGGGCTAGGAAACACTGCTATACCAATGACAAAATGTTGAAGGGATGGACACAAATGTTAAGGGCAGCACATAAAGATTGGGTAAAGAATGGTAGAAGAGAAGAAGATAGGGAAATCTTCATGGATATAGCCAAAATATGTGGGCAGGCTAGGAAGGAGGCAAGGGAGAAATATTGGCAAGATTTTGCACAGCACATTGGGGAGAGTAAAAATCTCAAAAGAAATATGGCAGGATATTAACAAAATTCGAGGAAAAAGGAGTAATTTTATTAGCCATCCTCATCCAGAGGAAGAAGCTAATAAACTGGTTGACAAATGGGCTAAAGCTGCTAGTGTTACCTCCCTGCCTAACAGGACAATAGAAGCATTAGATGAGTGGCAAAATGAAAGAAAAAGATTTATTTCATCAGCTCTAAATATTTGTGATGTAACATGTGTAGATATTACTCAAGATGAGTTATTAAATGCTGCTAAAAAAGGAAAATCTACAGCACCAGGCGAAGATGGTGTGACATATGAAATTTTGAACTGCTTAGTTGGTATGGAAAATAGTCCATTATTAGATTTATTCAACATGAGCTATGCAGAGGGTAGATTACCAACAGAATGGAAGAAAGCGATAGTTATTCCTTTCCCTAAGGCAACTGGTGGATACAGGCCAGTGTCTTTAACATCTTGTTTTTCCAAGATGATGGAGAGAGTATTGTTAAATCGGCTTGTATATATTGTGGGGGAAAATCTATCTTGTAATTTATTTGGTTTTTTGGAAGGGAGATGTACTTCAGACTGTGTTATAAAATGTTTATCAAATGATGCAGACAGATGTAGAGTTTTTGTGGATTTACAAGGAGCATTTGATAAAGCTCACAGTGAAGTAGTTATGAATGAACTGGCTGCTCTAGGGGTATCAGGAAAGTTGTTACACTGGATAGGTAACTACTTGCATGGAAGGAGAATCTGTGTATGGTATCAGGGATGTTTGTCTGAGGAAAGAGCACTTGAACTAGGCACTCCCCAAGGGGGAGTATTGAGTCCAATGTTATTTAATGTGTTAATGAACAAGATAGCCTCACACAAATATCCCAAAGGAGTTGTAACCATCATTTATGCAGATGACATCTTATTTCAAGGAAACTCTGTAAAAAATTTGCAGATTGCATTAAATAATTTTAGTGTTCTTTCTCAAAAGATGGGCTTAGTTATCAATGAAGAAAAAACCAAGTGTGAATGTAAAGGAAGAGGAACTGAATCCGTTTTTCTAAATGGAAAAATTGTTGAGAAAGTGTCAAAGTATAAATATTTAGGAATGTATATTGGCTTTACTAGTGAAAGTAAAGAAGCAGAAATATATCATGTCCTCACTCACTGTAGAGCAAAATTACAGCCCTTGAAGGCTCTAGCATGTTGTGGTAAAGGTGCTGGGGTACCCATACTGAGAATGATGTATATTTCTACCATCAGATCACTTATAGACTATGCAGCACCTGTCCTCTCCTGTACTGGTGAAGGAAGGCTACGGAAGCTTGAGATCATGCAAAATGAAGCAATGAGAATAATTTTAGGGTGTCAAAAGAATGCAATGATTGAGATAATGAAAATGGAACTAGGGTTGCAGAGCATATCACAGAGGGTCAATGAAATTAATACAGTTGCAGCAGTTCGAGTAATGAGAGGGAACAGTGGGGGTAAATTTGTACAAGATATAAATGATGGTTTAAAAGATAAAAGGACCTTCTGCAGGCAAGGCAAGCGAGGATACATGAATGGATTAGTAAATATTATTAAAAAATGTAATCTGGCAGACTGGTGTACAGCTGTTCAGAAGAGTTGTAAGAATCCACCCAGGGAAGAACGAGAAGTAGAGTTAGACATAGTGCCTCTCACAATGAAGAAATCATTACATGAACCAGGACAGTTAAGGGCTTTATATGGGAATAAGATTAGTAATTTGCCTAAAATAAACACATTGCATGTATATTGTGACGGTTCAGTTATGTCAAGTGGCAGGGCAGGGTGCGGGATCCTTATAAGACAGTACACAGAACAAGGAAATGATGACATCAAAATTGGACTTCGGTTGAGCAGTTTTATTTCATCAACACAAGCTGAGTTATATGTAATGTTAGTAGGATTGGAAAATGTTGTAAAGAGGTATAAAGTCCACGGCGGTCGAGGCGGATGAGTGTACTCGGGAGGGAGAGTGGTCGAGGGGGTGTAGAGGTGATAACGCAGGATGTCAGCAGCAGTGTGGACGGGCCAGCGTTGAGAGGGGTGGGGGAGGGATCTCTCACTTTATGTAACTTGACAAAACCTATGACCCTTCAGGCTTTTACGCCCTTAATGCACGAGTCATAAAGGCAAGTATGAACTTTGCATACTTCCCAGATGGGCGCTGTTCACAACGGCGTCTGCGACAGGTCAGACTCCAGATGTTCGAAGAGGCCTGCAACAGTGAAGATGACACCGACAGACCTTTCAACCAGCAAGAACTCCAGAAGTCGCTAAAACGAAGCAAGGACACAGCACCAGGGGCCGACAGGATAACCTACTCCATGCTTTCCCATGCCGGTAAAGCCGGACACGAGGCTTTGCTACAAGTCATCAATGCTTCGTGGACAGCACAAAGACTTCCACCGGAATGGAAGAAGGCAGATATACAGCCCATTCCGAACCTCAGAGAACCAGACAAACCGAGGCCCATCTCCCTTCTCAGCTGCATAGCGAAGACGGGAGAAAGAATGGCTCTCAACCGACTCAAGTGGAAAGTAGGCAGCCCACACCCTCACATTTTTGCTTACACCGAGAACACCGGCACAGGCAACATCATCTCCGAGATACTCAGCACAGTGGACTACAAACCAGCTCTGGTGGTCTTCCTCGACCTGGAGAAGGCATTCGAACTAGCAAATCCACTGGCCATTACAACGACGCTCGCTGAAAAAGACGTCAAAGGAAGGTTGCTGACGTGGATCGAGAACAACCTCACACAGAGAGAAGCAAGAGTACGCTTTCAGGGAGCAACCTCAAGCTACAGGGTCCATGAAAACGGAACCCCACAAGGAGGCATCCTCAGTCCAATGCTGTTCAATGTCCTGATGGAAAATCTTGTCAAACTTCCTTTCAGACAAACAGCCAAGCTCCTATGCTATGCAGACGACTTACAGCTTATAGTAAGAGGATCAAACAGACTAGCCAACACGCAACACGCACTCAAACTTATAGAAGAGGAGTGCAACAGACTTGGACTCAAGATAAATCCAGCCAAGTCGAAAGCGATGGCCGTCTGCACAGACGCACCAGACAAGATGCTCTCCATACAAAACACGCCGGTAGTCTGGACCAACACCCACCAGTGTCTTGGAATCTGGTTTGACCAGAAACTCACTTTCAAGCCACAACTCGAGTTTCTCAGGCACAGGACGAAGAGCAGACACAATATAATGAGCTCAGGCTACCCCCTGCCAACATACCTGCCTTCATCACTTCCATTGCTGAATGGTTTCAGGGTTACACTGTCACCACCGCAGACCAACTCTACCTTGATCTGTCCAAACAATGCACTGACCTCCTCAGCCCTGTCCCAAAACACCGCCGCCCCAACCACCAGCCCAGGAGTCAGTGGAACGTTAACCGTGACCCTCATGTTAAGTCTATCCGAGTATGGCACCGAATAGCAGTCGACCAGTGGAAGAAATCTCCCAGCTCCCCTGACTCTCTACGCTTCCTGATGTGCACCAATAAAGAGCTCCAATCTGCCATCACTCTCGCACGAGAGAAGCAGTGGTTTGATTTTGCTTCTTCTATTGACCAGTCTACATCTATAGGTGATATATGGCGCACCATTAACAGTGCCCGGGGCACCAACGCTAGACCCGCGCTCCACCCCAGACCAGCTGCCCGAGCTGAGGCGCTCTCCCAGACGTGGCAGGAGGGCGCCTCCATTGATGCGCTACCACCCGCTGTACGAGACCTCACCCTCGCACTGCAACCACAACGCCGACAGCGCATCTTCGAGTACCAAGACCTATTTGCAGACACTGACGTGCCTTTCACACAGTGTGAAGTACTAAATGCTGTTAAGCGTGGTCGGTCCACCGCCCCAGGCGATGACGGCGTCACATATGATGTGTTAAATGCCCTTATTGCCACCCCTGGTAACCCCCTCCTCTGTCTATTTAATCTCTCTTTTGATACTGGGCAGCTGCCTCACTTATGGAAGACTGCCACCACCATTCCAGTCCCTAAACCAGGCAGACAAGATGAATATCGTCCAATATCCCTCATCTCCTGCTTCTCAAAGATGATGGAGCGCATGATACGCCACCGCCTCCACTGGAAAATTGAAGACCACCTGCACCCTGACCTCTATGGTTTTCGCCCCGGAAAGAGTACTGCTCACTGCATCGCTCACTACATGGCAAATACCTCCGCCAAATCCTCCCTCTTCGTCGACTTCAAGGGTGCTTTTGATAAAGCCAACAGTGAAGCGATCCTTGAGGGCCTCACTCACATGGATGTGAAGGGCAAACTCCTCACGTGGATTGCTGACTACCTCTCCCATCGACAGGCCCGTGTCCGTTTTCAGGGCCACTACTCTAAGATCAGGGACCTTGATCTTGGCACGCCTCAGGGAGGTGTACTCAGCCCTACACTCTTCAATGTTCTCATGAACTCCAACTGCCGTCTCAACGTCATCTTTGCTGAGCGAGCCCTAGACGGTCACATAATAAGCTACACTGATGATATCCTCCTCCAAATTACTACAGTGCAACATGAACAACCTATACTCTCCACTTTCGCCCGGACCTGTCAAACACTCGGGCTAGTCATCTCACACACTAAAACCAAGTTCATCTCACGCTTCCGGCGTCAGACACCACTGATTCTCCTAGGACAAGACATCGATCAAGTACGCACCTACAGGTACCTTGGTCTACCTGTGCGAGCCACTACCAGAGCCACGACCTCCGCTGTCACCGCCCACGTCATCTCCCAGTGCCGCCAACGAACGAGGCCCCTCCAGTCCCTCACTCACGGCCTCAGAGGAGCCTCTGTCAGGGTCCAACGTATCGTGTACATTGCCATCGTCAGAGCTGTCATAGATTATGCCTCTCCTGTCCTTGTAGTTGCCTCCCAGCGCGAGAAACAAAGCATAGAGAAAATCCAAAACAGAGCGATGAGACTCATCCTCGGCTGCCCTATGACCACCATAATAGAAGTCATGCAGCGCGAACTAATCCTGCTTCCCGTCTGCGATCGAATTACTGCTCTCAATGCCATCCTTGGTGTTAAACTTCTTCGCAGTGAGCAACCGACTCCCCTGTCGCTCTCACTGAACTCACATCTTAAAACCCTCCTGCGCCGGCCTGTCCCCATTATTTTCCCCCCTCCCTCTCAACTCTGGCCCGTCCATACTGCTGCTGACATCCTGCGTTATCACCTCTACACCCCCCTCGACCTCTCTCCCTCCCGAGTACACTCATCCGCCTCTACCGCCGTGGACCTCCCCGTGTGTTGATGTTGTCGTCCACACCTTCCCTGGTCGTAAATCCACCCAACTGAGGTATATGCTCAAACTTAACTGCCTTCAGCAGATTAATGATGTCGCTTCCTCTCTAAAGACCTCCCACCCTCCTATCCTCGTCTACTGTGATGGGTCTATTACCACGCTGGGCAGCGCTGGGGCAGCTGTGTGGATTCCTGAGCGCCAGGCCTGCAGGAAAATCAGGGTCCACAACTGGGCCTCCTCCACTGATGCTGAAAGCATAGCCATCCTCGCGGGCATTCATGAGGGGGCGACCTATGCTCGCACTGAACGCCGGAACCTCCTTATAATCAGTGATAGCACTTCTGCGCTACCGAGGCTCAAATTACCCTCCCCCTTCTCCCCTGCCGCCCAACACACCCTAGCTGCCGTTGCCGGGCTAGAACAAACTGATGACATCCGTGTCAAGTTTCTTTGGATCCCGTCACATGTAGGAATAACTGCCTGTGACACTGTTGATCGGCTTGCCAAAGAAACTACATAAGAAAAAGATACTGAAGCCACTCTCGCCCTCTCCCTGAATCATCTCAAATCTCGCATACACGCCACACAACGAGAGGCATTCAACGAAAATTGGACACGCCTGAAACAACAGGGTAGCGTCACACTATGCCACTATGACGCTGTAACCGGTGACGACAACCGCCACTACAAAGAATATCAATCCCTGACTCGATCTCAACAGCTTTTATACATGAGACTGCGCCTAGGGTGCAGGTACCTATGGGAGTACATTGGCAACCCTGAGCCTCACCACACTGTTTGTAAACTTTGTGGCCAACCCGACTCTCACACCCTCTCTCACTACATCCTCACTTGCCCTATGACCTCCTCCTATAGGTCCCCAGCCGTTTCCAACACCTCTTCCCTCCCAGACCAGATATCCCTCCTCCTAGTCACAGGCCTGGCATTTGACATTATTCGGGACCTACCACTCTTTGCCATAAACAGATAAAATGTGCCGGGAACTTTCCCCCCACACACTCATCATTCTCTCACTTTATGTAACTTGACAGAACCTATGACCCTTCAGGCTTTTACGCCCTTAATGTACGAGTCATAAAGGCAAGTATGAACTTTTCATACTTCCCTGTTGGGCGCTGTAAACGTTTCTGCGCTTCACCTTGCACAGGATGTAAAGAGGTGCCCAATAAACTAGCCCCCTCGGGGGCAAATCTGAATCTGAATATAATGAGGTCGCTCACCAGCACAACCGCAGGAGCAAACCTTCATGTGCTCAAAGCCAACTACACGGCCGCCATCAGATCGCTGGTAGATTACAGTGCTCCAGCACTCATTGTACTGAGAGAAGACCAGATAGCTAAGCTAGAAGTCATGCAAAATAATGCTCTCAGGACCATGTTCGGAGCACCCATGTGGACCAGAATTTGCAATTTGCAAATGGAAACTGAACTACCACCCCTGACAGTTCGAGTCAAGCAGGTGACAGCCGGTCTCCTCGCCAAAATCTGTAGATCAGATAAGCCCACAGCTGCCAAAATTCGAATCAGTGCCTCCCTCCACTTCGACCACAGAGTGCGAGGGGCCAACTGGTCGCACGAGGCAAGCGAGGTCATTCGACACGTGCAAGCAGAAACACTCGTCAAGAACAACCAAGACACACGAGACAATGGTTACGCTGTTCCTCCACCATGGAGCCCTCCACCAGCCACATTCAAAATTACCGACCTAGGTGATAGCAAAGCCAACCTCCAGAAGGAGGACCTCAAAAAAATAACTCTGGAAGCTATAGCCACCGAGACACCGGCTGATGCAGCATCATACTTCACAGACGGCTCGGTGGATCCAAAACATCATACATCCGGAGCGGCCTTCTACACCCAAGGTCAGACCCTCCGATGGAGACTTTCTAATGACTGCTCCACCCTACAAACAGAGCTGGTAGCAATCTCAAAGGCCCTACAACACGCTGCAACACAACACAACAAGTCCATCATAATTCACACGGACTCGAAATCGGCCATGCAGGAGCTGCAACACAGTCAACCAAGAGACAACGTCCACATCATAACCCATAACCTCGATCCTGGCACAGCTACAGGAATTCCAAAGACAAAACCGCCCAGTCGTCTTACACTGGATTCCCAGTCATGTAGGGATCGGAAGACACGGGCAGACGAAGCAGCCAAGGCAGCTACACGTTCTAGTAGCGTACACATTCAAGTTCCAGCAAGCGTGCAACAGATCAAGAATCACCTCAGAAAGACTAGCAAGCTCCACATCAAAAAGAGCTTCCTTCACGCATTCAACGCCGGTTCCCAATCAGCTAAATGGTACCTGGCGGCTGCAAAAGGGGAACCACCTTTCGTGGACAAAAAAACACCAAGACAAACCCAAGTTAGCCTTCATTGACTACGACTAGGGTACAAGTGCACTTGGCAGACGATCGGAAATGTCGTCAGGGAATGCACCTACTGTCAGGAGCCAGCGGCCAACCCACTGGAACACTATCTCCTCGACTGCGATGTCACACAAAGTCTCCGAAACAGAATTCGAAATTTCCAAGAACACACAACACCAGCCGCCACTCTAACCCGAAAGGCCCAAGCAAACCACATTCATCACCCACCACCCAGATAGCTTAGAAAGTATCCTCTCCCAGCAAGTGCGGATCCCAGTTCGGGGGGCGCGCCACTCCGAAACTGACCACGTCCAAAAGTGGGGGTTGGCGGTAAGCGTCCACTGATCGGGGGTCCGCTCACACTTGCAACCTGCAGTATCCTTCCAAATCTGCAGGTAGGACCACCTCCAATCCCAATCTGGTCTGGCTGCTCCAGGAGCTCCAGCCGGAACCACCAAACGGGCCGCCTATAGGCAAAGGCCCGTGTCGGACTACGGTCCGACAATCTCAACAACAACAACAAGCTGCGTTAAGCCACGGCACCTTTTTTCTCTCACTGAAATTCCATTCCATCATCCCCTTTAAACTTCCACCGAACCTCCTTCCTCCCCTGTCACTAGCCATTGAATCTGCCTGTAACTGCCTCGCGAAAACTATAGATGGACAAGAGGTAATTTGATATTAATTTATAAGCACCTCGGCGGACACTACTCAAGCCAATGTTCATCGGATACCCGTCTCACGTAAGGTCACACAAACCACAAGTTAAGAAAACTTAGCTTCTGGTTCTTCTGAACAGTCCCATTGAACTTTAGTTCAATAATTTATCAACCTCGCGGGAAAAACAAGAACGTATGATGTGTGTTTAAGAAAAGGAAGATTTTAGTTTAGTTTAACAAATTTATTGGCAGAGCTTGTAGTACAGTTTGCCTTTTCTGAGTAATTCAGTCAGGTCTTGACACTGAGGGTGGTATTACTTCTCACTGCCACGCAGGACAGACGTTCATACACAAAGAAATAAAAGGAAGAGAAGTGTTATAACATAACCAAGAACGTACTACTCAATAATGTGTACATCCTCAGTTAACCTAAGGATATCCAAAAACTATTGCTTATTTAATGCTTATTATGATATCTTTAACTAGATCTCTAATATATATTGTGCTAAA
Source organism: Homarus gammarus (assembly GCA_958450375.1). Classification (NCBI taxonomy): domain Eukaryota; kingdom Metazoa; phylum Arthropoda; class Malacostraca; order Decapoda; family Nephropidae; genus Homarus; species Homarus gammarus. The sequence continues at coordinate 238,238 of CAUDMG010002880.1, read as the reverse complement.
TTTTGAATTTTAATTAAATTGAAAAATTTTATACAATTTTTTCTTTTTTGGTATAGATAACCAGTAATTATTTCTGTACTAAGTAAACAATAAAAAAGCTAAAATAGTAGTAAAACTATACATAATAAAAACTGATAAATGTTAGGAAAATATTTAAATACACATAAAATAATTCAAATGCCGTATTTTCATTATACAATCTATCACTTCTGAAAGACAAGCTGTTACTCAAAGAAAGAATGCCAGCAGTAATGTACTGTACCTGCGATCACTACCACGTAAACCTCAGCTGTTATTAAACAAGGTTTTAGGAATATAAATATTCCTGTATTACAGAAGCTGGTGATTTGACTATCAATTAGTTAACTTAGTTTACCATTAAAATGTTTGGTTCTCTCTTTTTAATGTTCTGGGAGACTGACATAAAAACATCCGCTCACATTTTACTTCTATCATCTTTTTAACTGATCGGCTCGTTTGCCGCTTGGGTGGTAGGCCACATGACTCCATATATAATGTACAGTACTGTTGACAAGTACTGGCTCCAGAATGTATCTGTATCTGCGTCAGTTTGGGTCAAGTCTAGTTAAAAGAGCTCACACTCAGTGCCGTCACAACACTGCCTGGCATTTGCTCCAAGAGTTCACTAGTGTCTCTCCATAAAAGAAGAAATAATAATAATAATAGATAAAATACCGTGGCAATTTTATGCATTTTTTTTATTATTATTTATTGGGCACCTCCCTACATCCTCGTGTAAGGTGAAGCGCAGAAGCGTTTACAGTGTCCAACAGGGAAGCATGCTAAGTTCATGCTTGCCTTTATGTCTCATGAGTTAAGGGCGTAGAAGCCTGAAGAGGCAAGGGCATAGAAGCCTGATGAGTCAATGGTTTTATGTCATCAAGTCATTGGAAGCTCCAACAACTTGTCCCCGAATACGAATTCGCAATTTTCGATTTACACCAGGTACCTGCTTTACTGCTAGGTGAACAGGAACTAATGGGGGCTAGGATGTATGTCCAAACAACTTCCACCGGCCCGGGAATCGAATCCGTGACATCTCGCTTGCGACGGCAAGAGCGGTACCACTCTACCACCAGCACCCCACTTTTATGAACTTGTGGCTGCTTGAATGTGAGGCTGTGACCTCTACTGGGGCGGGCATCATCTAGTTCTAGGTATGAACACTCGACTAAGTTATGTCCTCCAAGATGCTTATTGACTTCTATTAAGTTTCCTCCTTTAAGTTTCTGCCTTAAAAACCGTTAAACCAATTTCCCCATGCTTATGTTAAATCCTTCAAAATATGTTTATGGGTACTGTAGGGTTTCGTGATATTATGTTGTCTAGCACTCAGGATGGATGGAAACTCTAAGGTGGTGTTCTTGTATAATATAAGTTATATGGTAGACAGTCTGGTGCTGAGGTGCCGTGTGGTGAGGAGCTGCTCAGTAGACACGTTCGGTGAGTAGCGTGTTGAAGGAGGTAGATGTGCAGGAGCTTCGTTAGAGAAGATGTTGCCTGTTGCTGGCCTCCAGGTTGAATGAGAACGGGACAGCGAGGAGCTTGCTTGGAGGAGGTGTTGCGTGTTCAGGAACCGAGAGCAGAATAAGAGAGCTGGTTGGTGAGGACGCTCAGAGAAGGACAGCTGGTGGGTCGCCATGCTCGCCAGCGGGAGCGAGGGCCACCAGGCAGGCGGAGGAGAAGCGAGGGCCGCCAGGCAGCGGCGGAGGAGGAGGTGTTGCGTGTTCAAGAAGAGAAGCCAGAATGAATCTCAATGGAGAGACAGAGCTTATATACACAGCAGCCGTGAGTCAGCCGTGAGTCATGGTGGGAAACCCCGGGAAGTAGCCGGTCTTTTGCCTCCGTTGCTAGGATACTGTGGCATCTGGTGACGCTCCCCCCTGAGCTGCTCGTTTGGTTGCTAGGGAAGACGTAGCAGGTGGCATGAAGCTACACAGTTGTAGGGGAGACGTCCACTACAATACTCCCCCTTCCCTCCAGGTGGTGTAGGAGACTTGTTATCTGTAGAGTTGCTTCGCACATGTGAGGCAGAACGGGCGGTGCATGCCTCATGTGAGACAACGGCGTTTGCGTGGATGAGCCAGTCGCTGGATACAACTGTCTATATACACACTATCTGTGGGAGGAGAGAGAAAAAGGGTGTGTGTAGGCGATGAATGTTGTGCTTCCCTCATGACAGGTACAGAGTCGTCAGATGCGCCTGCTGGGGTGTGTGGGTCTGGGTCAGGAGCAGGGGCTGCGTCAGCAGAAGCGGATGAGAGCTCGTGACAGCAGCTGGGTCCACGACAGCAGCAGGGTGCAGGACATTAGCAGGGAGTACCTGAGGGAGAAAAAGGGTGTGTGGAGGCGATGAATGTTGCGCTTCCCTCACGGCAGGTACTGAGTCGTCAGATGCGCCTGCTGGGGTATGTGGGCCTGGGTCAGGAGCAGGGGCTGCGTCAGCAGAAGCGGATAAGGGCTCGTGACAGCAGCTGGGTCCACGACAGCAGCAGGGTACAGGACATTAGCAGGGAGTACCTGAGGGAGAAAAATGGTGTGTTTAGGCGGTGAATGTTGTGCTTCCCTCACGGCAGGTACTGAGTCGTCAGATGCGCCTGCTGGGGTGTGTGGGCCTGGGTCAGGAGCAGGGGCTGCGTCAGCAGAAGCGGATAAGGGCTCGTGACAGCAGCTGGGTCCATGACAGCAGCAGGGTGCAGGACATTAGCAGGGAGTACCTGAGGCAGAAAAAGGGTGTGTGGAGGTGGTGAATGTTGTGCTTCCCTCACGGCAGGTACTGAGTCGTCAGCTGCGCCTGCTGGGGTGTGTGGGCCTGGGTCAGGAGCAGGGGCTGCGTCAGCAGAAGCGGATAAGGGCTCGTGACAGCAGCTGGGTCCACGACAGCAGCAGGGTGCAGGACATTAGCAGGGAGTACCTGAGGGAGAAAAGAGGGGTGTGTGGGTCCGCACTCAGGAACAGAGGCCGCGTCAGGGGCGGCAGGGGTTACTGCTGGGCCGGGGTCGGCGTCTGAGGCAGGACGGGTGTGCTGGGGTCGGTAGGTTGTGGTGCTTGGGGCAGGAAGAGGAGCTGGTGTCTGCTTAGAGTAGCAGAGCTGCTTCTGTGTGGATAAGCCAGTCTTCCATGCTGCTTGATGGTGAGAGCGTGATCAGTTTCTCCTCCATCCTGTGTGAGTGCGAATCTCCCGGAGTCACCATTTGTAGGGTTTCGTGATATAATGTTGTCTAGCACTCAGGATGGATGGAAACTCTAAGGTGGTTTTCTTGTATAATATAAGTTATATGATAGACAGTCTGGTGCTGGAGGTGCCGTGTGGTGAGGAACTGCTCAGTAGGCACGTTCGGTGAGTAGCGTGTTGAAGGAGGTAAAGGTGCAGGAGCTTCGTTAGAGAAGATGTTGCCCGTTGCTGGCCTCCAGGTTGAATGAGAACGGGACAGCGAGGAGCTTGCTTGGAGGAGGTGTTGCGTGTTCAGGAACCGAGAGCAGAATAAGAGAGCTGGTTGGTGTGGACGCTCAGAGAAGGACAGCTGGTGGGTCGCCATGCTCGCCGGCGGGAGCGAGGACCGCCAGGCAGGCGGAGGAGAAGCGAGGACCGCCAGGCAGGCGGAGGAGAAGCGAGGACCGCCAGGCACCGGCGGAGGAGGAGGTGTTGCGTGTTCAATAAGAGAGGCCAGAATGAATCTCAATGGAGAGACAGAGCTTATATACACAGCAGCCGTGAGTCATGGTGGGAAACCCCGGGAAGTAGCCTGTCTTTTGGCTCCATTGCTAGGATACTGTGGCATCTGGTGACGCCCCCCCCCCCCCCCCCTGGGCCGTTTGTTTGGTTGCTAGGGAAGACGTAGCAGGTGGCATGCGGCTACGCAGTTGTAGGGGAGACGTCCACTACAGTACACATTATAAAAAACTGAAGCGTGAATTTCTTTAAGGTGTAGAAGTTGTAGACCTAGTATCAAGGAATAATCAAAGACCGGAGATCTCAACAACTGCATTTGCTAACCATTACCCCGAAACACGATTAACATCCAGGTTCCCAGTTACTGCTTAGAAAATGGAGGCAAACTACGAAAATCAGGACTATAATTTTCACCTGACCAGGAGTCGAACACAGTTCAACGAGAATGTGAGGCGAGGATACTAACCATTACACCACAGGTCGTCTCTAATATCTATTAAAGCCAGTTCCATGAACAACGTAGCAACTTGGCAAACATCTACAGTATATACCATATAGCATATTGTCACCTTTCAAGACGAACTACTGAATCTGATGGGCTAATTAACAAACATAATTGGAAGGGTAAGCTTAGTGTAGGCGAGCATTTAATTAAACACTGCATAATAAGGTAATCAAAGGATGGTTGGCACCACCTTTTCCTTCAGAATTACATCGTGGCATACACGGGAAAGGTTGCTGCCGTCAAATGTGTACAATAATAATGGAAGACAAAATGTTGCATTTAATAAAAGCTGATAATTTCACCGCCTGATAAAATTGTATGCATTTTTGAAATCAATGAAAATCACTAACCTAACCACTTGTGTTCGAGGTCCTCTCTCTGCTGAATAACATCGTCTGCCAAATAAAATATTTACCTCTCGAAGATGAAGCATAACTCATTGTTGCTGGTCACTCAGTCGGTGAGTGTAGTTGGTTAACGTACGAATAATGCGCTGCATAATTTATGTAAATGGTGATTATATAAGTTTAACACTAGAGATTATTATAAAATATCTAAATATGATCAGATAATGCAGGTGATATGAAATTTATTACTTGACATAAGGAGATTTACGCTTGAACGGCGTCTTCTAGCATTAGTGAAACAGCCAATCAGATGCTGATGTTTACCAATGCAGCTTATCTGTTGTCTATAGGAATTACGTTGTGTTGAAAGACGATTTAAGGGTTTTAAAATCATGACACACAATAGAGAGAACAAATGATTAAAATAAGTGCATATTTACAAAATGAAGCTGAGTTAAAGTGCCAGAAAATATTTTCAATGGTTTTTACTAGCAAAAGGCAACAATTGGCAATAATGACAGGTGTGTGTGTGTGTGTGTGTGTTTACATGTTCCGTTGACTTAAGGTGTTGATGTGTTGAACATGTATGATGTAAAATAAAAAGTACTGAGATTATAAACATTCACTCGCTTTGTTGTAGTTTGCGGCGAATAGATTCAATGACAAGGGTATAGGTTGAATAGCCTTGTATAAACCGTTAGTTAAAGCCAAAATGACTGCCGACTTTAGCTGTGTTCCAAGGGCGATAATGGTGCGGGACCATATAAGCCTTATAAAGTGTTAAATTTTCAAGAAAACGTGAGCAAATACTTTATATGCGATGCAATAATCGATATTATGAAAATATGAGTTGATACTATCTTTGATGTCAATGGTTAAGATTAGGTAATTATCCCTTCAACAGCCTTGCTAATTCGAGTGTGAATCACAAATAAATATTATGAAATATCTCAAGGTCAAGGTATCACATGAGGTAAACGTGGACGTGTGACGTAGCATATTCAATTCAATTTTTCAATTTCAATAGTGTATTCCTTGATAGAGGAAGCGGGATCCTAGTGCTGTCACTAGGTACCCCTGTACAATGACACCAGAATCATCTGGCAAGTGTGACAAGTATATACAGTATAATTATTATAAAGGGGCTTACTAAAGCCTAAAGAAGGAAGGATATTCCTTTTACACATAATCAATATTATTTACAAAATATCTGGCCAGTATGGGGAGGATCATCGTGTCTCTGTCAGGGGGTCGTGAGTGGTGGTCCAGCAGGCGTCACGGAAGCGTTGTGTGTGGGGACATCTTAGGAGGTAGTGGAAAAGGGTGTTGCTGTCGGGTCTTCTGCATAATGCACAAGAGCGTTTCCCTTTCGCGTAGACGTACGAGAGGTCAGGAAGTTTACGGAGGACATCGTACCAGGTGGGCGGGGAGTCCAGGGGGATGGCTGCTTCCCGAGGATCTCTCTGTTTGCGGCGAATTTGGGTCCTAATCTGTAAGACTGTTCGAGGAACAACGTAATCAGGTGTGGCCTTGTTGCAGCCAGTCTTGGCAAGGCCATCTGCTGCCTCATTCCCCAAGATACCGACATGACTGGGTATCCATTGGAATGTCACGGGACGGCCTGCATCCTGAGGTGTGGATGTTAACCCTCGTATTCGGAGGATGAGGTCCTTATTTTCCCCTGATCCAAATGCGATCCCGTCGAGAGCAGACCTGGAATCGCAGCAGACAAGCAAGGGGCAGAAACCATCTGCTTCTTCCTCAGCGAGAAGGGCAGCAAGGAGGGCTATTAGTTCAGCCTGAGTGGAGGATGCCCCGTCAGAAACTCTGAGACACAGTTTGATAGGCTCAGAAGCATCAGGACGGAAGATGTAGACACCAGCCCCGGCCCTACCTGTAGCGGGGTCAGCAGAACCATCAGCACTTCTCACATCGCTCCTGAACCAAGAAGACCTCTCAACAAGACCTCCTGCTGGACCCGGAACTGTGAAGACCGCCCTCTCTCTTGTGCCATTGTTGGCCATCTTCCCGGACCGGACCACCCACGACTGTCATCGTCCACAACTACTCACGAGTTTTCTCGGTTTATCGAGCATTAGCTTGCCCTCCCCACTGGTGGTGTGAGTGACCCACACTCCAGCTGGAGAGCAGTTATAGCGCGATATTCCCGGCGTGGTTTGAGCTCTTTTCCTTCTACTACTATTTTTCCTTTTTCGCTCTGGCCTAGGGACCTGCACCCTCAAAAGTGTATTCGTCCTGCTGTCCCCCCTGTAACTGTTCACCTCCCTCCCAGGAGATTGTGAACACGAAAGGGGGTCGGAGCAAAACCCTCCCCAGCCGAGTCTTTCCAGGAAAACCGTGATCGTGCGGGTCCACCTGGAAAGAGGGTAGCAATCCTTATCCTTCCCAAATAGGCACACTTAGCTCCGGGAGAGAAGCTCAGGAACCACTCTACGACCACCAGCCAGTGGGGAGTGCTGAAATTCCTCTGCATTTTACTCAACCGGAATAGGGAGGATCTTAAAAAAAAAAAAAAAAAAAAAAAAAAAACGGTTGTGGAGCGCGTACGCCCTCCTAACCGCGATCCCCGCCTGAACCGCCAACCTGATGACCCGAACTACGACAGGCTCCGCACAGAGAAAGCCGACCAGTTACGCGCCTTCAATGAAGCCCTGAAAAGTAGGAACAATACCACCACCTCCAACAACTCCACCACCACTGCTACCGCCACTGAGGACAACTGGACGAAGGTAGAAAACAAGAAACGCCGACGTGCTTTTTCGGGAAACGAATGCCGTCAAGCAGCCCCCAAGGCACCCATCACCACCACCAGCTCACCTCCAACGACACTGCCAAAATTCCGGATCACGAAAACGGACGCAAAAACAACATATGCCGCCGTCACAGAGATGGAAAAGCTAAATCCACTGGCCAAGTTCTCAGTGCGCCCAACCTAAAGGGGGAGATGATCGTTCACCCCAAAGACAAGAACTCCGCCACCACCCTCGACACTTACCTGCAAAACACCACCACCGTTACATCAACCAAGCTAGACCCCGCCCAGAAACTGATGAAGTCGGTAGTCCTCCGGTACCCAAAGGAACTACCTCTCGAACCCCTGGAGAACCACCCGAAGATCTTAAAAGCCGAGAGATGCTCTCCCCTGTCCGACAAGACGGCCACCACGAAACAAGTGCTCATAACGCACTACGGCTCACCCCCCAGCACCATAGACCTCAAAACCTGGGGGATCTACGAAGTGAGGCCCTTCGTCCCAGAGCCCCTGCGGTGCTTCAGATGCCAGAAATACGGGCACCATCAGACAAGGTGCACGTACAAGGAAATCTGCGCAGTCTGCGCACAGAAGCACGGCACACACTCCTGCCTCACCAAGCTGAAAAATGGGGAAAAAATTGCCCCCAAGTGTGCCAACTGCGGGGGCAAACACCACGCCTGGAATCCTGGATGCTCCGAGAGAACAAAGAGGGTCCAGGCAAACCGACCAGCAGCAAGACCGGCCCCCACCGCCTACACACCAGCCCCACCAAGTACCTTCGTGTGGGGAACCCAAAGGCCAAAACAACAAAGACAACCTCCTCAGCCAGTCAACACCCAAAGTGCAGCCCAGTTTCCTGGCCTCACTACGGCCACACCTCAGCCACCCAAGCAGCAGACAACGACAACCACGAGAAAGACAAAAGAAGCACACACCAAGGCACCAGAAGGAATGATACACGTATCAGACCTAGCCAAGGTACTGACAACCTTCGCGGAGGGCCTAGCCGGACTACTGGGCCACACGATCCAACCCACACAGCTCCAAATACTCATGGGGAGCGTCCTCGGGCAAGTCGCCACAGCTCCAGCCACCTCAGTGGAGGAAGCCACGCCGGTCCGCACACGAGTGACAGCCGAGGTACACTCTACACCGAAGAAGGCCACCAGAGAACCCAAGATACCGACAGCTCCCAGGAAGAAACTGGACGTTTCAACTCCCCTGAACCGAACCACGGCCCAGAAGGCAAAAACCACAGAACACGAAGATATGAACCTGATCCAGTTGGAATCGAACTTGGACATCTCCATCGAGGACCACCAGAAGTCCCCGATGAAACAGTGGTGGAAAACATCAGCACCCTGAACATCCTAACATGGAATGCTCAGGGCATCAAAAACAAGAAACACCTCCTACAAGAAGCAGCAGCCAAGGACAAGCTTGACATCATACTGCTACAAGAAACACTTCCACAAGAACACCACTGTTTCAAATTCAGTGGTTACAAGACATACAGGAGGCATTTCACACTGGCGTCAACAAGAGGATGTATGATCTTGGTCAAGTCAAGCATACCCTCCGCCGATGTCACGCAGCAATTTCCATGTGGGGAAAACATCGAGACACAGGCCGTCAAAGTAACCCTCAAAGAACGGGAATTAACTGCTCACAACATCTACAAGAACCCAAGGGGCTCACTGGAGGTTACTCAATTATTTGCTTCGGCCGCTGACCACGCCACACTCATAGGAGGGGATTTCAACGCACATCATCCCTTCCTAAGCTCGGCAAGCCCCACAAATGAAGACGGCCTACACCTATACACCACCTTTCAAGATACACCCGAGATCTGCCTCCTGAACACCGGAGAGCCCACCCACACTAGGGGAGGAAGGCTAGATCTAACCTTCGTCTCCAGTGCACTACAGCCTTCGGCCTCCTGGCAGATACACCCCACGCTGACCAGTGACCACTTCGCCACCCTAACAACGCTGAAGGTGAACAAACTCCCCACTCCACCCCCCCCCCCCCCCGAGATGGAGATACAATACCCAAAAGGCAGACTGGGGACTCTTCAAGAAACACCTGGCTAAGTGGCGCGAAAAATCACAGCCGGCCGGCGCAGCACCCGTGGATGAGACAACCCTCCACCACCAATTGGTCGAGGCGTTTCACCAAGCGGCAGAAGAGGCTATCCCAAAAACAAAACCCACATCAAGACAGTACAATGATTACTGGTACTACTGTCCCAGGGTGAAAGAACTCAACCACAGAGTGAACATGGCCCGAAGAAATTACAGGAAACATCCCACGGCAACAAACAGACATCTCCTGCAAGTCATAGTTAAGGATACCAGAGAAGAGAAGGAAGAAATTAAAAACGGAAGCTGGCTCAAGTGGTGCTCCGAACTGAACGAGCACACCTCCCTTGGCAAGATGTGGGCCCAGATCCGAAGGGCATCTGGGAAGGCAACACCACCACCACCAACCCATCCCAACCCAGAAGAGGAAGCCGAGAGACTTGCAAAACTGTTCTCTGACCGAGCAGCAACGAAAAACCTCCCGAGACAGGCGGAGGAGACACAACGGCGTCTGCGACAGGTCAGACTGCAGATGATCGAAGAGGCCTGCAACAGTAAAGATGACACTGACAGACCATTCAACCAGCAAGAACTCCAGAAGTCGCTAAAACGAAGCAAGGACACAGCTCCAGGGGCCGACAGGATAACCTACTCCATGCTTTCTCATGCCGGTACAGCCGGACACGAGGCTCTGCTGCAAGCCATCAATGCTTCGTGGACAGCACAAAGACTCCCACCGGAATGGAAGAAGGCAGATATACAGCCCATTCCGAAGCCCAGAGAACCAGACAAACCGAGGCCCATCTCCCTTCTCAGCTGCATAGCGAAGACGGGAGAAAGAATGGCTCTCAACCGACTCAAGTGGAAAGTAGGCAGCCCACACCCTCACATCTTTGCTTACACCGAGAACACCGGCACAGGCAAGAACATCGCCGAGATACTCAGCACAGTGGACAACAAACCAGCTCTGGTGGTCTTCCTCGACCTGGAGAAAGCCTTCGAACTAGCAAATCCATTGGCCATTACAACTACGCTCGCTAAAAAAGGCGTCAAAGGAAGGTTGCTGAGGTGGATCCAGAACTACCTCACACAGAGAGAAGCACGAGTACGCTTTCAGGGAGCAACCTCAAGCTACAGGGTCCACGAAAACGGAACCCCACAAGGAGGCATCCTCAGTCCAATGCTGTTCAATGTCCTGATGGAAAATCTAGTCAAACTTCCTTTCAGACAAACAGCCAAGCTCCTATGCTATGCAGACGACTTACAGCTTATAGTAAGAGGATCGAACAGACTAGCCAACACGCAACACGCACTCCAACTTATAGAAGAGGAGTGCAACAGACTTGGACTCAAGATAAATCCAGCCAAGTCGAAAGCGATGGCCATCTTCACAGACACACCAGACAAGATGCTCTCCATACAAAACACGCCGGTTGTCTGGACCAACGCCCACCAGTGTCTTGGAATCTGGTTTGACCAGAAACTCACTTTCAAGCCGCAACTCGAGTATCTCAGGCACAGGACGAAGAGCAAACACAATATAATGAGGTCGCTCACCAGCAAATCCGCAGGAGCAAACCTTCATGTGCTCAAAGCCTACTACACGGCCGCCATCAGATCGCTGGTAGATTACAGTGCTCCAGCACTCATTGGACTGAGAGAAGACCAAATAGCTAAGCTAGAAGTCATCCAAAACAATGCTCTCAGGACCATGCTCGGAGCACCCATGTGGACCAGAATTTGCAACCTGCAAATGGAAACCGAACTACCACCCCTGGCAGTACGAGTCAAGCAGGTGACAGCCGGTCTCCTCGCCAAAATCTGTAGAGCAGACAAGCCCACAGTTGCTAAGATTCGAATCAGTGCCTCCCTCCACCTCGACCACAGAGTGCGAGGGGCCACCTGGTCGCACGAGGCAAGCGAGGTCATCCGACACCTGCAAGCAGAAACACTCGTCAAGAACAACCAAGACACACGAGACAATGGTTACGCTGTTCCTCCACCATGGAGCCCCCCACCAGCCACACTCAAATTTACCGACCTAGGTGATAGTAAAGCCAACCTCCAGAAGGAGGACCTCAAAAAAATAACTCTCGAAGCCATAGCCACCGAGACACCGGCTGATGCAGCATCATACTTCACAGACGGCTCGGTAGACCCAAAACATCATAGATCCGGAGCGGCCTTCTACACCCAAGGTCAGACCCTCCAATGGAGACTTTCCAATGACTGCTCCACCCTACAAACAGAACTGGTTGCAATCTCAAAGGCCCTACAACACGCTGCAACACAACACAACAAGTCCATCATAATTCACACGGACTCGAAATCGGCCATGCAGGAGCTGCAACATAGTCATCCAAGAGACAACGTCCACATCATAACCCAGAACCTCGATCCTGGCACAGCTACAGGAATTCCAAAGCCAAAACCGACCAGTCGTCTTACACTGGATTCCCAGTCATGTAGGGATCGGAGGAAACGACGTGGCAGACGAAGCAGCCAAGGCAGCTACACGTTCTAGTAGCGTACACATCCAAGTTCCAGCAAGTGTGCAACAGATCAAGAATCACCTCAGAAAGACTAGCAAGCTCCACATCAAAAAGAGCTTCCTTCATGCACTCAACGCCGGTTCCCAATCAGCCAAATGGTACCTGGCGGCCACAAAAGGGGAACCATCTTTCGCTGACAAGAAAACTCCAAGACAAACCCAAGTCAGCCTTCATCGACTACGACTAGGGTACAAGTGCTCCTGGCAGATGATCGGAAATGACGTCATGGATTGCACCTACTGTCAGGAGCCAGCAGCCAACCCACTTGAACACTATCTCCTCGACTGCGAGGTCACACAAAGCCTCCGAAACAGAACTCAAATCTCCCAAGAAACACACACAACACCAGCGGCCACTCTAACCCGAAAGGCCCATACAGACCACATTCACCACCTACTCCGGGTCATCACACGATACCCACCACCCAGATAGCTTAGAAAGCATCCTCTCCCAGCAAGTGCGGACCCCAGTTCGGGGGGCGCGCCACTCCGAAACTGACCACGTCCAAGAGTGGGGGTTGGTGGTAAGCGTCCACTGATCGGGGGTCCGCTCACACTTGCAACCTGCAGTATCCTTCCAATCTGCAGGTGGGACCACCTCTAATCCCAATCCGGTCTTGCTGCTCCTGGAGCTCGAGCCGGAACCACCAAACGGGCCGCCTATAGGCAAAGGCCCGTGTCGGACTACGGTCCGACAATCTCAACAACAACAACAACGAACCATCAGTGTAGAGGACGACCCTACATGGGGATCAGTGAGCGATCCTGGAGAGGTGGTATTTGCAGAGAATAACAGGGTTCACCTGGGATTTCGGGAGCGGTCCACCTAGGGCAATCACTTCAGGTTGAAAATCCAGCCAGGGAGGAGGAGACGAACCAACAGCAGGGGTGACAACCATATCAGGCAGGAGGTCGTGTTCCTGAAGGGCTCGGATGAGTGACCCTCGCCACTGTCTTCTAGATGGAGGTCGGTCTCGGACAGCAGGAGTCAAGTTGGTTTGGACATAGTTGCCCCGAGGATCCCGTAGAATGGAAACGGCAGTTTTTAGGTAAAACTCCTGGACACGATCCTGTAAGGGGGAAAGACCATGTTCGGTATATAGAGAAGTAGAGCGTGTCCACTGAGGAGCCCCAAGGATGATACGAGCAGCTTTCCTCTGGATAACTTCGAGACGGTTGACAGCAGTCCGACTAATGTTGACGAGGGCAGGGGCGGCGTAGTCGACACAAGAACGGACAAAGGACTTGTACATGGTGAGAAGTACAGAGATGGTGGCACCAAGGGAACCCCTGCACATGGTAGAGGGGGAAGCGAGACGCCGAAAGCATATGTCTCGAAGGTAGCGGACTTCAGGGATCTGACAACGTGTGCGAGTTACATACACACCCAGGTATTTTGTCTCATTAACCCAGTCCAGGGGCGTTCCTGAGAAAAGAAGGGGTGGAGGTATAACACGACCGTGCCCCATGGCTTTTGTTTTCGCAGTTGAAAGAAGGAAACCAAGTGAATTACACTCTCTGGAGACCAGATCAAGGGCTTCCTGCATGCTGAGGTAGTCAGGGGCTTGGAGGAGGACATCGTCGGCATATCCTGAGTGGACAACTTCTGTCGGCCACGGGAGAGATGCAATGGAGTGCATCAGAGTGTTAAACAAGGTGGGACTCAGGACTCCACCTTGAGGGGTGCCGAGGTTCATTTCTTGAACAGGAGACATAGAGCCTTCAACGCGAACCCGGCCTGACGTCCAGTGAGGTAAGAGGCGATCCATTGTAGAAGTCTCCCTTTAACCCCTAACCGCGCAAGTTCAGCTAAAATGAGGGCAGGCTAAGCCGTATCAAAGGCTCCCTTGATATCAAGGAAGACGGAGACTCGGGCAGTCTGATTGAAATAAAAGGAAGCACTGGAGTGTGCTGTGCTGCGATGTTGAATGAAACCATTGAGGGAGTTGTAGAAGCCGCCTATGGTGTGAAGAAGGCGACGATGGAGTATCCTTTCCATCATCTTGCAAACACAGGAGGTAAGACTAATGGGTCGATATTTCCCAGGATCTCCCGGCTTTGGGATGGGGATAATAGTGGCATTTTTCCAGTTGGACGGGAGAACCCCATGTTCATAAGACATATTGTAGAGAGCAAGCAAGGGGCCGTTAGGAATATTAGTACAGGCGTTGAGGACGGAGTAGGTTATCTGATCATCCCCAGGAGAGGTGTCTTTTCTAGAGCGACGAGCACTGTCAAGCTCGAACTGTGTAATGGGATGATCAATGGGGGCAGGGGAGGTAAGAGCAGCACGAACAACAGGCTCAGACTCATCGATGCGAGCCTGCACTGCCTTCTGCATTGGATCTGGAAGTGCCTTAGGGGAGGAAGCTCGTGCCCAGTCCTCCATTAAAGAGCAGGCAAGGGAGGCGGGGTCAGGGTGGGGAGGAGGCCTCCGTTGAGTACCCCGTATAGCATTAATCCGATTCCATACATAAGAGGGTGACGACTGGAATGATAGAGACCCCTTGAAGGATAGCCAGTCCGCCTCACGTATCCGACGGCGCTCCTGAGTTGCAAATGAGCACCAATTTTTGAAGTCTTCCCAGTCCTCTGGAGACCGAGACCTCCGTATAGCAGAGTGGAGATCACGGGTTACCTGCCGGAGATGTCTCATGGCAGGGATACGATACCAGTAGTTGGTGGCACTTCTGGGGTGACGGGGAGGGCGTGGAGGGGCAGTGCGATTGACAGAGTCATACACGGCATCAAGAAAATCAGCGCTGTAAGAGTCAAGGGACTGGGGGACAACATAGGAATCCGCCCAGGTAGAAAGGTATTGGGTAAAGGAAGGAACAGCATCTTGTGTGAGACGAAGGCGAGGGGATCGATAAGGAGCTGATGTCGGGGAAGAGAAGGAGAGCCTGAGATGGGTAGTAACGGCAAGATGGTCACTATACAGAGCAGGCTCTGTGCAGACGGTAGGATGAAAGGAGGTATGCATATGTGGAATTCTTTTTAGCCTGTTGCTGAAAACTTCCAAGTTCGACACAAAATGGAACTGCAACATGTAAGTAATGCATATAATACAATATACAATGTATATTCTTAAAACTATTTCAGTAAATAATGAAAATGTTAGGATTTCAACTTTCATGAGTGCTAAGAAATTTGAATAGGGAGTAATATAAATGATGTTGCTAAACTTACAACTACAGGGTAATGAGTATCAAGAAGACTCCCCACCCAAAAAAAAGAGACTTCATTATCCGTAAATATTTTTATTGTAACTTATTGTTTGATAAATTTTACTCCATTCCTGTATTTCAAATACTGTACTCATGAGTGTTAACAATGAATGGTAACTTTTATTACCGATACTGTGAAACCATAACTAATTCGTGAATCATTTTTATAACTTAGAAACCAGATGTTAGGTTAAGTTAGATTAGGTTAGGAGTAGGAAAATAGTTATGATAATGTGCATGGTGACAATGATGATAATAATGAAAATGAATATGATGACAATGATGACTCCTGCTATTAGAGATCTCCACTACCCTCTATTCTATCCTCCCTTCTCCTACCCTTTATTATATCCCTCTTTCCCCTATCCCCGTCAACTATCCTCTGACCCTATCCCCCATCCCTTTTCCTCTACCCCGTAACCCCTGTCTTCTTTTCTAATCTCTATCCTCATTTTCTCTACTCTAACACTACCAAAATCTACCCACTCGTCCGCGCCCTCCTTGGAAACACACACACACACAGCCTTCACACCCTTTACAATTTTAAGAGCGACTGGGAAAAGCATCAGTAGCGGACACTTGGGAAAAGCCTAGTTATTGGCCATACAGTTTAATAACGCTTTAGAGTTTAGTTGTAATAAATGTGGGGTTATAGCTAATGAAGGGAATAAAAACGGTTTTTATTGGCGTCTTGTGACAATATTAGTTTTTCCTAAGAAGTTTTTATTTTATACTGTTTTCGCTGGTAGAGATAAGGGGTAGGTTTGATGTAATACGTACGAGGTTAATTGTGGGGTTCGTCCAATGTGTCTGTCTGTCTGTCTGTCTTAAGTGAGTCTTCGTTATTCTATACGTTCATCAAACGTCACTACCGCTCCATCACTTTCTCATACCTCTCATTAACTATGTTCATCTTCATCCATGTGTCCTTATTGCCATTTGTCTACTCTTGTTTCCTGTCCAGTGGTTTTATTGATTAAGCATTCCACGACTGTCTATTTACAGTTGTCACAGCCTGGTGTTGCTTGGTTATGAAAAGACGAAGGTGGAGATACGCTAAATGGGATATATATATATATATATATATATATATATATATATATATATATATATATATATATATATATATATATATATATATGTATATGTATATGTATATATATATATATATATATATATATATATATATATATATATCAATAAAATATATATATATCTTGATAAAATCACACGGGAAGAGGGAAACAACGGAGCACCTTAGCTTTCGTCTTTATTCAAGACATGTCTTCAATAAAGACGAAAGCTAAGGTGCTCCGTTGTTTCCGTTTTCCCGTGTGATTTTATCAAGACTTATCTTATCCACGTTTTCATTGTGGATCTACATGAAATATATATATATATATATATATATATATATATATATATATATATATATATATATATATATATCACTATTTTCTAATTTCTGGCAGTCGCTGTTTGATATATGATCAGAGTTGCCAGTTGGGAATTATATAGAGTTTCTCTGGATTAAGAACAGTGAAGGAAGCTCCGGTTATTAATTATAGTGTTCGGTGTATACTGACCCTACTTTTGGCGAGATTTTTTTGTATATTTGTATCTGTATATTTTTATAAGGATGTAGATGCAATAGTCTGCCCTAAGTAATATAGAACATTTCATTAAATCCTTTTCTCTCAGGATATATCTAAGAAATCGTCCCCAAAAAGTTTTCATACATGCAGTCATGATATTGTCCAATTACGTAAGCTTAATTCTCAGTCCAGTGTTGTTATATTTCTCAGAACTTGTTAAGTGTGTGAGTGAGTCGGCTACATCTATTATTATTCTAATTTTAAGTGTGAGTTACCCCAGCATCCTGTCTCAGCTCACATGTGACCAGTCTGCTGTTGAATGGTAGGGAAATGGGCCCAATTCTGAGAGTGTAACATGACTTAAGCTAAACAAACAAACCAAACAACCTACAAGTTGTTAGGTTACGATTGCGTTAGGGCTGGGTTAAGTTAAGTTACCTAACCTAACTTAGCCTAAACAAAACTAACTTAGCGTATCCTAACTTACCCATCCTAACCATACCTAACCAAACTTAAGCTTACCCAACCCAACCTAACTTAAAACCTAACTTAACCACCAGTCCGGGATCCAATTCTAATGATTCACAATCCGTATTGGTCCCAATCCTAAGAGATCCTGATCCTCGTAAGTTACAGTCTTGATGGGCTTATAAGCACTAGGGCCTATTTGACCTACTGTCAACCCTACTGGGATCCACTCGTCTCTCATAAAATTCTAGATGAAATACACAAAGGCTCGTACTGATAGAAAAGGCTAGATAATGCTAGGTGAGGGTAGGTTAGGTTAGGTTAGCGTTAGGTGAATTAATAAGCTGGGTGGGCTAATCTTAAGGTGATCTGATTTTGTTCCCTGGTGTTAAGTGAATGTATCTAGTTAAGATTCACTCGTTACACAGGGTGCTCTTGAGGATGTGTTGGCTGCTCATGTCACGTCTTCAGTTATGATAGGACTAAATAATAAATTATCTTTCACTTCTTATCTCATTGGTTATAGATTGTGTGTGTTCTGGCAGCCTGGTTTATTAGCATCGTTTGTATTATTATGTGACACGTTTAGCACAGGTACTCTTTCTCTCTCCCCAATCGTGTGTTCAAACTACTCCCTGTCATAGTTACACCGTCACTTTAATGTAGTGTATAACGCCCGAATGAAATTCAAAGCAACACTCCCTGTGTCCTTGCACAAGGACGTTCTGCCATCAACAACATTACTGCCTAGCACTGCCACCCATGAGTCTCCCATCTCCGTTCATTTCGCGCTGATGGAGCTCCCTTAATGCACGTTTTAATTATCATAAACTATAACTATTTTCAATATGTAACATGTCACATCAGCTTTAACTTGTCTATTTCTGAAGAAAAAAAAAATTGTAGTAAATTTGGTGTCATCGTCGTCGTCCTCGTTACTTATCGTCGTTTTCTGAGTTTGTTCTTTCTTTGTGTCTGTAGGGCAGAATATATTATCAGTCAACTGTTCCGTGTACAACCACTAGTTGTTGATTAAAGAAGAAGATGATGGTTGTCAGACAATCATCAACACAGTCAGTTGGTGATTCCTGGTGGTGCGCCGCAACATGGTGGGGGTCTTGGTTGTAGACAGGAGGGGGACTCACTACCCCCCTACTACCTACGCCTCTAACGCTACGCTCTGCGGCAGATCATATCATTTTACTGTAGCAGCGCTGTCCTTCCCTCAACACTTCCCCCCTCCTCCCATACCCATACTCCCTCCAGATCTTCACCTCCTAAATCCCATACCCCTACTCCCCCAGTTCTTCTCCTCCACACACTCCTACTCCCTCCAGCTATTTCCCTACTCCTCCCATACTCCGTCTCCAACACACACCCTGTTCTTCGTCTCCCACACTCCCTACTCTCAAGCCACCACTCCCTCGCTACTGCTTAATATTCACCAACACTACACTGCGTGAGTTGGGGTGCTGGTGGTAGAGTGGTACCGCTCTGGCCTTCGCAAGCGAGATATCACTGGTTCGATTCCCGGGCCGGTGGAAGTTGTTTGGACATACTTCCTAGCCCCCATTAGTCCCTGTTCACCTAGCAGTAAAGCAGGTACCTGGTGTAAATCGAAAATTGCGAATTCGTATTCGGGGACAAGTTGTTGGAGCTTCCAATGACTTGATGACATAAAACCATTGACTCATCAGGCTTCTACGCCCTTGACTCTTCAGGCTTCTACGGCCTTAACTCATGAGACATAAAGGCAAGCATGAACTTAGCATGCTTCCCTGTTGGGCACTGTAAACGCTTCTGCGCTTCACCTTACACAAGGATGTAGGGGAGTGCCCAATAAAAAACTAAAAAAAAACTACTTTAGTTCCGTTCCACTTGTCCGCAAACTCCCTCACCCTTATAGCTCATAACGTACAGTTTCTCTAACTTACAATAAAATAATGTTATACCAAGGCATCATTTAGTATTCAAATTTTTTTGTGAACTGGGTGTTCTGATTATTTTCTATTCTAAGAAGCAGTTATTTTGGCATGTTTTGGGAGATTTTCTTGTATATATTGATGTATACTTATGTAAGAATTTTCTAGAATGTATTGCATCATTTTTGTTATGATTTACTTACCTATTGTAGGCCTAGATCATTCTAGAACTCTCCAGGCGTGTCTTGTTCCGACCTACAGCGTCTTGATTTCGTTAGAATGTTCTAGGCGTCTGCCGAGACGTTTATACGAGTATCGCACGAGCGAGGCGTCTGGGAACACCAAACAACCCTACGACTAACCTACTTCTTCCTTTTCCACTGGGCGGGGCCTACTGGGATTCTGGGTTCGAACTGTGGCAGTGTGAGTCTTGCACGTCGGTCATGAGGCTGGGAGTCTGTACCCAAGCATGTTGTGTTAGTCCACGGCCCCTATTTCTACTTCTACTACTCACTTCCATCTACCTGTTGTCCTTCAACTGAACCTTTTTCATCCTTGTCACTTGGGATTTATGTATGCATGTCTGGGAAGTAGTCATTCCCCCGTTCCTGCAGAGTGTGAAGTACCAGCCTTGTGACAGCTAAAGATAAGTGTTATTCAAGTATTGTGGAATTGTTGTGAGCGATATAAGTGGAAAGACTTAGGAATTGTACACTGTTAGGGTGCTGACTGTAGACATTCGAAGTGAGAAGTCCAGCTGTAAGAACATAATCTGTGAACAGTGTTGGGAAGATTTAGTGATTCTTAAAGAGGATTACGGTGCACAAGTGTGTTTCTGTGACCTGGTGGAAATCTACCTGCCTGTTGTTTGTCTGTATACTGATACCAATCGTCGGGAAATTACCGGAGACTGGCGGTACTGTTAACAAGGGTGTGAGGGTCAAGTGAAGTCAATGCTCGCTGCCTGCCTCAAAACATAAGGGTGTTTTACTTACTTTATTTACTCGTGTACAAGGCACTTTAGTTTCATTAAAGTGGTTCACTTGTTTCTTTACTGACTTGTATTCATCCATCTGTGACTGGGGACCCATTATTGTTATTATATTAGTCAGGGAAATGTAAAGAGATATTTGGCTAATTACATGTGTTCAACAAAACACGTAATCTGAAGTTATTATGCCTTATCCCTATTTCTAACTAGATGTACCATGGTGGGGGGGGGGGGGGGATTCACTGTACATCAGTACGACTAGAGAAAAACATCCACCAACCTTCTACCGCGCCCAGTGCTGTTGTCGCCAGCCCACATGCAGATGCCCAGCCAGGCCACACCACATCCAACGCTAAACTGACTGTACATCTAACATTATCTCCTTGCTGTAGAGAGTATATTCTGAGTGTCTAATCAAAGTCAGTTTTTTCAAAGATTATTTAGACACTTTTTCACTAATAGGCTAGTTCACAATATGGGCGTAGTCAAGTCAGTTCTATGGGCGGAATTATCTTTATGGCACCTTGGTATAGGCAATTGGTTACCCTTGAGGGGATAACAAATGGTGACGAATTGAAGTAATTGTCGCTTGACAGGCATTGTAACCACACAGGGCCCCGCAGGTCAATTTTAAAGTTCCCCTAGTAACAGCTGGCTATCGTGGGCATAGGCGTGCATGGGCGTGGGTGTGGGCGTCCCCTTTATTACAGCCTTTTAAGGGTCGGTGATTTGATTCCGTGGGACTCCCATTCCACCCAGCTGTAAAGGGGTAACTACAGTAAATTTATAGTTGGAAAGGTGAAGGCAGTTGGTGCAGTGCCTGCCACGCGGCATTTTTGTGTGCATAAGGTTTAGTATGCAGTGTGCTGTATCCACATTGTCCCTATGGGAGCCACTTTCAGTAGTCGCAGAAGTAAAAAGAGTAATTATACAACCACTACAACTAAAAATTAAAAGTATATTGATAATGGTATGAATAATAGTATTAACTGTTAACAACAAAATAAATGATAATATTGCAGATACTACTACTACGACTACTACTACTACTACTGCTACTACTAATAATATATCTTCCCAACCGTCTTCATAATCATCTTCTCTCCCTATAATTTATATGCTGCAGCACCTCAACCTCTCCCTCCTGATAACTGGCTTCATTTTCCTCCTTACATTACCCTTCCGATCCTTAATAGCCTCCTTCCCAATCCAGACTTACCTCTCTTCACCTGCAATCTGCCCCTTCTGTCTCTATATCACAATTTTCTTGCTGTGCCTATATTCGTCTCTTAGTTTACCTCTTTTCTATCCTAATTTACGTTCTTCCATTTACGTTAACTTGTTCCCCATCCTCGTTATATTATCTGTATTCATCCATGTTTCAGTATTATTGTTGTTGAATCCGAATTGAAAAAAAAAATGTACTTGTATTCCTTCATCGCATTTTTTAGTATTCGTATCCTGGTATCTGTCATCCCTAACTTCCCTTTATCATATACACTCAGCTACCCATATATATTTTCCCAGAATCTCTACCTGGATTTCAGTAGTTTTCCCTCCCTCCCCACCAACTTCCAGCAGGAAGTCAGGATTACCACTAGTTCTCCCCCAGGAAGTCGGTGTTATCCCCCGCCGCGTAACCCTGGACTCCCTCTGGTGGCCGTCAATCGTCACCGCCACCCACTGCGTCGCGGTCTCGCGACTCTAGCTCTACCAGACCGTGCAGAGTTGCCAATTTAGCGCTTTGCCCGCTAGATCTAGCGCTTTGCTTGCTAGATCTAACACTTTTTTGCCTAATCTAACGCCAAAATTTTGTGTTTAGCGCCTTAGCGCTTTTCTTGGCGCAATTTCTTACATCTAGCGGCAAATTTAGTGCTATTTTCAAATGATGGGAATTTTCAAGTATTATAAAAGAATATCTTTATAAAAATAGGAAGTTTAATCAGAACTTATAAAAAATCAAACAAAACATACGGTACCGTTACAGACTGCTTACAATCCCGTAAATTTCTCATTCTCAAAAATTAATTACAGGTCCGTAAGCAATCGAAAATTCTAGTATTTACACTGTAAATTCAGTTCTCTTGTACGAAGGTAGATGGCAGTGCATGAGCTAGTTGGCCAATCGTCACTCAGTTAACAAAATCATCAACCAATCACAGGAGACATCAGCTGAGATTGACACATGTAGTGGTTTGTTTGTAAACAAAAGATGGAAGGACCTACTGCAAAGAGGCGACCAAATTTCAGCAAGGAGGAAGTATTCATAATAGATTAAACTCACTAAAATTGCTTTAATTGAGTTAAACTTATCTTGAGAGCATAGAGAAAGACCTCCTCTTGCATCTTGCTTGTCATCTAATTGCATTTGAAGCTGCTTTCTGGACATACAGTTTGTAGTGGAGCTGGTAAAACAGCTTCGTCAACGTTTGCCTGACAATGTATAAGTTTTACAGTCAATGTCATCTCTGAGTGCAAGTGAATGCCTGAAACCAATAAAGCCTGGAATACTGGAATTAGCAAAGATGTTTGTTGATAGTGATGAAATTATCACACGCATTAAGTTCCAGTGGAAGAAGCTTCATCACAAACAAAACATTGACACCCAAGGGCTCTGAGCAGAAATATTTTCGTACAGGGATGCAACAGGAGAAAATCCCTTTAGTGACCTCTCTGAGTTAAATTTGACAGTGCTAACATTGCCTCATTCCAAAGCTGATGTGAAACGCATCTTTATTCATATGAATATTGTCAAGTTAAAACTTCGAAACAGACTTAGCACCAAAAGTTTAAATGCAATACTAACTATCAAGTATGGACTAAGAAGACATGAAAGTTGTTGTTATGATTGTTAACTGCATAAGGAAGTGTTGAAAAACAATGGGTCATTAAAGTCATATCAGTCATCACAACCACAATCAGGATCCTCATGAACTGCAACAACCTGAAAGTGACGAAGGACAAGATAAAGACAACGAGGAGGAGATTGCATATTGGGAATTAGCAGATTTGGAATAATAGTTAGTAGTATCAAATCATTTGTACCAGTAACTTTTGTATAACTAATTCCTAGCACTTTGTGTTAGCTTCTTCCATAATTTTAATGCTTTCTTAGCGCTTTTTGGGCGTGAATAAAGCCCCACGTGAAATTTTCAGTTGGCAGCTATGCGTGAGGCCAGACTTGCCAGTGCGACAGACGAGAGACGACAGTACAGACTCAGAGGTCGTCCGTTCGGGTTGTGTATATCGTTCCTCGCCCTCTCTTGGTTGTGGAAGTTTGCAAGTTTGTGAGTTGTTTGATGGTACGGTACTACTGTCGGATATATTACTCTCTGTATTTATTTGCTTTGCTTAGCATACCGTACGAAAAACTGCTTTAAAAATGCGGTATATTTAAAACAACTGATATTGTATTTAGAAATATAAAGAAGTAAGGTAAGTCACTGCATTGAACTTTTATTATAAAATAACTTGACCGGCTAGGCATTTTCTTTTAATTAACAAAGTTATTAAAAAATGGTCATTGAGCTGCGTAGTCTCAAAAAACATCACCTGTCTGAAGTTTATATATAATGCAGCTGTGATAATTCTTAACAGGTGTGAGTGACCACACTTGTCTTAGGCGTAACAGCAACAGGTGTGGTAGCTATGAAGGGGCTGTCAACAGGTTTGGAGGTTCTGAGGGAAACACCAACAGATATAAAGGTTAAATGGGTTAACTACAGCATCAGTCGGGCACTCTTACGTTACAGCAACAGGTGGGAGTTCAGTGTTACAGCAACAGGTGGGAGTTCAGTGTTACAGCAACAGGTGGGAGTTTAATGTTACAGCAACAGGTGGGAGTTCAGTGTTACAGCAACAGGTGGGAGTTCAGTGTTACAGCAACAGGTGGGAGTTCAGTGTTACAGCAACAGGTGGGAGTTCAGTGTTACAGCAACAGGTGGGAGTTCAGTGTTACAGCAACAGGTGGGAGTTCAGTGCTACAGCAACAGGTGGGAGTTTAGTGTTACAGCAACAGGTGGGAGTTTAGTGTCACAGTAGCAGGTGGGAGTTCAGTGTTACAGCAACAGGTGGGAGTTTAGTGTTACAGCAACAGGTGGGAGTTCAGTGTTACAGCAACAGGTGGGAGTTTAGTGTTACAGCAACAGGTGGGAGTTCAGTGTTACAGCAACAGGTGGGAGTTCAGTGTTACAGCAACAGGTGGGAGTTCAGTGTTACAGCAACAGGTGGGAGTTCAGTGTTACAGCAACAGGTGGGAGTTCAGTGTTACAGCAACAGGTGGGAGTTTAGTGTTACAGCAACAGGTGGGAGTTTAGTGTTACAGCAACAGGTGGGAGTTCAGTGTTACAGCAACAGGTGGGAGTTCAGTGTTACAGCAACAGGTGGGAGTTCAGTGTTACAGCAACAGGTGGGAGTTCAGTGTTACAGCAACAGGTGGGAGTTCAGTGTTACAGCAACAGGTGGGAGTTCAGTGTTACAGCAACAGGTGGGAGTTCAGTGTTACAGCAACAGGTGGGAGTTCAGTGTTTAACTCAACCTTGTCCACTTAATCTGTGTAGTAGTGTATAAAAGAACACATATACAACTCTTATTATGATATATTAGTATGTTTAACCATTATAACCTAACCTAACATAATCTAACCAAATGAATTAAGGTTAGGTTAGGTTAGGTTGGGTTAGGTTAGGTTAGGTTAGGTTGGGTTATCGTTAGGTTAGAGAAGGTAAGCATGAGGTCAGAATGGGTTAGGTTAGTGTTCGGTTAGTTTAGGCTAATATTAGGATGGATTAGGCCTGCGTTAGGTTTAAGTTAGTGTTAGGTTTAGTTTAGGTGAGGTTAAATTAGATTAGGTTGGTTAGCTTAGGTTAAATTAGGTTAGCATTATGTTAGGTTATGTTATGTTTGGTGAGCGATAGGTTAGGTTATGTTATGTTAGGTTAGCAATAGGTTAGGTTATGTTAGGTTAGCGATAGGGTGTTTAAACTTAAGGTTGATGTAAGCTGCGATGGTCTCTCTCTCTCTGTATATATATATATATATATATATAATATATATATATATATAAAAAAAAAATTTTTTATGACAAGTGGCTTTCATCTTATGCTCTGCCTCCTCTTCCTCTTCTCTTCCTCCCTCCTCCTCATCCTCCTCTCTTCTTCATATATAATACTAAGTTGTCTTGACTCCCTTTGTATTGAATCCTCCTGTTCCTCCCTCCTGTTCCTCCCTCCTCCTCTTCTTCCTCCTCCCCGCCTGATATATTCGCTGTCTTGTCTTGACGCCCCCCTGTATTGACTCTCCCCTCCTCTCTTTTTTACTCTTCTTCCCTCCTCCTCCTCCCTCCCCCTACCAGAACCCTGTTAGATATAAACTAGGTTACCCCATAATTACTTGTAATTCATATTTGATTATAGTTAGTATTTAACTTTTCATTATTAGTAAGTAATTGATTAGTATGCATTACTAATTAATTGATGTGGAATTTATGTGAATATATTCTATTATCTTTTCTGTTAGTGGTGTAATAAAGCGCCACTTTGCTGCGCATGATATGTCTATTTTGTTTTTACGTCGGGTTCGCAAAATATATTAGAAAGAGCAACAACGCTTGTGTCATTTTCTGAGCCTCTCGTATCATATTTCGTTGTTATCCACCAAAATGAACACTGTAATATCAACAACCCCCCCCCCCCCCCGTCTATTTAACTGCTGCTATTATTTTGGGTTAGTTGGTACCTATATCTTCCCAAAACCACCTGATATACACGCAGGTACCCGATAATGGGAAGAAAAGATGGCCGCCATGCGTCCTAGTGAAATTTAAGAAAAATGTAACTTTTGATCCAGTTGGTCTACAAACATCTTTAAAGGATCAATTTCCACTAATTTGGGGATGAGAAATTCACTGGTGACATTTGCATTTTGTTGGCATCTTCATACCCAAACACCCAAATTATTCTCTTGGCACCATCAAGTGGTTACATGTATACTCTTGACACTGTCAAGTGGTTACATGTATATTCTTGACACCGTCAAGTGGTTATATGTATACTCTTGACACCGTCAAGTGGTTATACAGTATGTATACTCTTGACACCGTCAAGTAGTTATATGTATACTCTTGACACCGTCAAATGGTTATATGTATCCTCTTGGCATCGTCATGTGGTTATATGTATACTCTTGGCACCGTCAAGTGGTTATATGTATACTCGTGACACCGTCATGTGGTTATATGTATACTCTTGACACCGTCAAGTGGTTACATGTATACTCTTGACACCGTCAAGTGGTTACATGTATATTCTTGACACCGTCATGTGGTTATATGTATACTCTTGGCACCGTCAAGTGGTTATATGTATACTCTTAGAGCTTACAGGGAACGTTGCCAGTTAACCTTGTTATTCCCAGATAAGAGGCCACTCATATTCATGGTCATCCTCGGGAAAATAAGTCGGATTATTCGTAGAAACAAGACTGATAAGTTGATCTTTATTCATCCTATTTTAATAATAATATCTACCCTGTTCATCCTAAACAAAGGATGGATAGCTCTTATGCATCCTAGGAGAACGATATACAGTATAACCCTTGTTTGACCAATATAGAAAGACGATAAATAGCCTTTGTTTATCAAAGGAAAAAGATAGGTAACCCTTGTTTACTCCTAAGATTCTTTAATTGACCCTTGTTCATTTTAGTAAGTATTTATTATCCCTGTTCGTCTTAGGAAGAAAAGATATATAGCTCTTGTTTGTACCAACGGTAAAACTATAAATTTCAATATCAGAGAAGTCCACAAAACTATTTTTTTTTTTCAAAGTCAAACAAAATTCGGGGATCTGGTTCAGGGAAATATATATTGTGATGTCGGGAAAACTATCCTTGGTTAGGGAACACTGATAACCTGTGTTCACTACAATGATACTCAAGTTACAGGAACAGACACAGATACAGACGCAATTTACAGGAACAGACACAGATACAGACACAAGTTACAGGAACAGACACACATACAGACATAAGTTACAGGAACAGACACACATACAGACACAAGTTACAGGAACACACAGATACAGGCACAGGCTACAGGAACAGACACAGATACAGACACGAGTTACAGGAACAGACAGATACAGACACGAGTTACAGGAACAGACACAGATGCAGACACGAGTTACAGGAACAGACACAGATACAGACACGAGTTACAGGAACAGACACATACAGACACAAGTTACAGGAACAGACACAGATACAGACACAAGTTACAGGAACAGATACAGATACAGACACAAGCTACAGGAACAGACACAGATACAGACACAGGCTACAGGAACAGACACGAGGTACAGGAACAGACACAGATACAGACACAGGCTACAGGAACAGACACGAGTTACAGGAACAGACACAGATACAGACACAGGCTACAGGAACAGACACGAGATACAGGAACAGACACAGATACAGACACAGGCTACAGGAACAGACACGAGGTACAGGAACAGACACAGATACAGACACAGGCTACAGGAACAGACACGAGTTACAGGAACAGACACAGATACAGACACAATTTACAGGAACAGACACGTGTTACAGGAACAGACACAGATACAGACACAAATGTACAGGAACTGACAGATACAGACCACAAGTTACAGGAACAGACACAGATACAGACACGAGTTACAGGAACAGGCACAGATGCAGACACAAGTTACAGGAACAAACACAGATACAGACACAAGTTACAGGAACAGACACAGATGCAGACACAAGTTACAGGAACAGACACAGATACAGACACGAGTTACAGGAACAGACACAGATACAGACACGAGTTACAGGAACAGACACAGATAAGACACGAGTTACAGGAACAGACACAGATATAGACACGAGTTACAGGAACAGACACGGATACAAACACGAGTTACAGGAAGAGACACAGATACAGACACAAGTTACAGGAACAGACACAGATACAGACACAGTCTACAGGAACAGACACAGATACAGACACAGTCTACAGGAACAGACACAGATACAGACACGAGTTACAGGAACAGACACAGATACAGACACGAGTTACAGGAACAGACACAGATACAGACACGAGTTACAGGAACAGACACAGATACAGACACAAGTTACAGGAACAGACACAGATACAGACATGAGTTACAGGAACAGACACAGATACAGACACGAGTTACAGGAACAGACACAGATACAGACCCAATATAATCATCAACAAAGCTATTGACCTCGGGCTTCGGAGAAGTCTTATACCATGGCTTACAGACTTCCTCAGTGACCGACGCCAAGCTGTACGCTTCCGAGGGGCTGTCTCCACCTTTCAGTCACTCACCTGTGGCGTCCCCCAAGGCACCAAGATGGGACCACTCTGCTTCCTTATGCTCATCAATGATGCCCTAAGAGAAACCCCTGCTCGCTGGAAATATGTCGACGACTCCACCATTGGGATCAGCGTCAACAATTCTGCTCCCAACTATACCGCCCTTCAGGATTTATTGAACAGTCTCCAAAACTGGGCCACCAACAACCATGTCACCATCAACCATACCAAGACCATGGTTATGCACATCAACCTCTCCTCCGACATTGTCCCACCTCCTTCCATTACTCTAGGTCCGAACACACTCCAGGTTGTAGATTCCACGAAGCTCCTCGGCGTCACCATAGACAACAAACTAAATTGGAAACCACACGTCAATGAAGTTGTCAAATCCTCCAGTTTCCGTCTCCACCTCCTCCGCCGACTCAAGTCCCTCGGAGTTCCTGCACACGAGCTCCTCAGTGTTTACACAACATTCATACTTCCCAAGCTCACCTATGCCTCCCCCACCTGGTCTTCCTCCCTAAATGCCACACAACGTAAACACCTAGAAAAAGTACAAAAGAGGGCATGCAAGATTATTCTCTCCCCCTCCTACTCCACATATCAAGAAGCGCTCAACACACTGACCCTTTCGACTCTCACTGACCATCACCACGACCTCATCTGCAAATTTGGTAAGAAGCTTCTACACCATCCCCGACACCGGCTCCTACTACCACCTGAGATCCCTTGTCCGAGAATTGCTGTTCGACACCACAACCGCATCCAGCCCATACGTGCACGAACTGATCGCTATAAGAACAGCCCAGTCCCAACCATTGTAAAAATTATCAACAACTTGTAATACTGTAACACTGTCACTATGTTGAAATGAACTGTAGTTTGAGCTTTTCCCCATCTAAGTTATTATATGTCTTATTTGTGTCACTTATGTTACTTGTATATTATTTGTAATTCGTAACCCATTCCCCAATTATGTAACTGTATATTTTCAGCCTTCTGGCTGCCAAGCTCCTTCAATAAACCGTTAATTATTATTATTATTATTATTATTAACTTACAGGAACAGACACAGATACAGACACGAGTTACAGGAACAGACACAGATACAGACACAAGTTACAGGAACAGACACAGATACAGACATGAGTTACAGGAACAGACACAGATACAGACACGAGTTACAGGAACAGACACAGATACGTACACAAGTTACAGGAACAGACAAGGATACAGACACGAGTTACAGGAACAGACACAGATACAGACACAAGTTTCAGGAACAGACACAGATACAGACACGAGTTACAGGAACAGACACAGACACAAGTTACAGGAACAGACACAGATACAGACACGAGTTACAGGAACAGACTCAGATACAGACACACTTTACAGGAACAGACACAGATACAGACACGAGTTACAGGAACAGACACAGATACAGACACGAGTTACAGGAACAGTCACATACAGACACAAGTTACAGGAACAGACACAGATACAGACACAAGTTACAGGAACAGATACAGACACAAGTTACAGGAACAGACACAGATACAGACACAGTTACAGGAACAGACACAGATACAGACACGAGTTACAGGAACAGACACAGATACAGACACAAGTTACAGGAACAGACACAGATACAGACACAGTCTACAGGAATAGACACAGATACAGACACGAGTTACAGGAACAGACACAGATACAGACACGAGTTACAGGAACAGACACAGATACAGACACAAGTTACAGGAACAGACACAGATACAGACACAATTTACAGGAACAGACACAGATACAGACACGAGTTACAGGAACAGACACAGATACAGACACGAGTTACAGGAACGTACACAGATGCAGACACAAGTTACAGGAACAGACACAGATACTTACACAAGTTACAGGAACAGACACGGATACAGACACGAGTTACAGGAACAGACACAGATACAGACACAAGTTTCAGGAACAGACACAGATACAGACACGAGTTGCAGGAACAGAAACAGATACAGACACAAGTTACAGGGACAGACACAGATACAAACACGAGTTACAGGAACAGACTCAGATACAGACACAATTTACAGGAACAGACACAGATACAGACACGAGTTACAGGAATATACACAGATACAGACACAAGTTACAGGAACAGACACAGATACAGACACAAGCTACAGCAACAGACACAGATACAGACACAGGCTACAGGAACAGACACGAGGTACAGGAACAGACACAGATACAGACACAGGCTACAGGAACAGACACGAGTTACAGGAACAGACACAGATACAGACACAAGTTACAGGAGCAGACACGAGTTACAGGAACAGACACAGATACAGACACAAGTTACAGGAACATACACAGATACAGACACGAGTTATGGGAACAGACACAGATACAGACACAGTCTACAGGAACAGACACAGATACAGACACGAGTTACAGGAACAGACACAGATACAGATTCGAGTTACAGGAACATACACAGATACAGACACGAGTTACAGGAACAGACACAGATACAGACACGAGTTACAGGAACAGACACAGATAGAGACACAAGTTTCAGGAACAGACACAGATACAGATTCGAGTTACAGGAACAGACACAGATACTTACACAAGTTACAGGAACAGACACGGATACAGACACGAGTTACAGGAACAGACACAGATACAGACAGGAGTTACAGGAACAGACACAGATAAAGACACGAGTTACAGGAACAGACACAGATACAGATTCGAGTTACAGGAAGAGACACAGATACAGACACAGTCTACAGGAACAGACACAGATACAGACACGAGTTACAGGAACAGACACAGATACAGATTCGAGTTACAGGAACATACACAGATATAGACACGATTTACAGGAACAGACACAGATACAGACACAAGTTACAGGAACAGACACAGATACAGACACAAGTTTCAGGAACAGACACAGATACAGACACGAGTTTCAGGAACACACAGATACAGACACGAGTTACAGGAACAGACAGATACAGACACGAGTTACAGGAACAGACACAGATACAGACAGGAGTTACAGGAACACACAGATACAGACACGAGTTACAGGAACAGACACAAATACAGTCACAAGTTTCAGGAACACACAGATACAGACACAAGTTTCAGGAACAGACACAGATACAGACACAAGTTACAGGAACAGACACAGATACAGACACAAATATCAGGAACAGACACAGATACAGACACAAGTTTCAGGAACAGACACAGATACAGACACAAGTTACAGGAACAGACACAGATACAGACACAAGTTACAGGAACAGACACGAGTTACAGGAACAGACATAGATACAGACACAAGTTTCAGGAACAGACACAGATACAGACACGAGTTACAGGAACAGACACAGATACAGACACGAGTTACAGGAACAGACACAGATACAGACACGAGTTACAGGAACACACAGATACAGACACAAATTTCAGGAACATACACAGATACAGACACAAGTTACAGGAACATACACAGATGCAGACACAAGTTACAGGAACAGACACGGATACAGACACGAGTTACAGGAACAGACACAGATATAGACACAAGTTACAGGAACAGACACAGATACAGACACGAGTTACAGGAACACACAGATACAGACACGAGTTACAGGAACAGACACAGATACAGACACGAGTTACAGGAACAGACACAGATACAGACACGAGTTACAGGAACAGAGACGGATACAAACACGAGTTACAGGAACAGACACAGATACAGACACAAGTTACAGGAACAGACACGGATACAGACACGAGTTACAGGAACAGACACAGATACAGACACGAGTTACAGGAACAGACACAGATACAGACACGAGTTACAGGAACAGACACGGATACAGACGTTACAGGAACAGACACAGATACAGACACAAGTTTCAGGTACAGACACAGATACAAACTCAAGTTACAGGAACAGACACGAGTTAAAGGAACAGACACACATACAGGCACAAGTTACAGGAACAGACACGAGTTAGAAGAATAGACACAGATACAGACACAAGTGACAGGAACAGACACGAGTTACAGGAACAGACACAGATAGAGACACAAGTTACAGGAACAGACACGAGTTACAGGAACAGACACAGATACACACACGAGTTACAGGAACAGAGACAGATACAGACACAAGTTACAGGAACAGACACAGATACAGACACAAGTTACAGGAACAGACACGAGTTACAGGAACAGACACAGATACAGACACGAGTTACAGGAATAGACACAGATACAGACACCAGTTACAGGAACAGACACAGATACAGGCACGAGTTACAGGAACAGACACAGATACAGACACAAGTTACGGGAACAGACACGAGTTACAGGAATAGACACAGATACAGACACGAGTTACAGGAATAGACACAGATACAGACACAAGTTACAGGAACAGACATGAGTTACAGGAACAGACACAGATACAGACACGAGTTACAGGAATAGACACAGATACAGACACGAGTTACTGGAACAGACACAGATACAGACACAAGTTACAGGAACAGTCACAGATACAGACACAGGCTACAGGGACAGACATATACAGACACGAGTTACAGGAACAGACACAGATACAGACACGAGTTACAGGAGCAGACTCAAATACAGACACAAGCTACAGGAACAGAGACAGATTCAGACACGAGTTACAGGAACACAGATACAGACACGAGTTACAGGAACAGACACAAATACAGACACAGATTCAGACACGAGCTACAGGTTCACAGTTCATGAGATGCAGTAGTTCACTCATGGATACACTTCAGATAGATGTTATCTTTGTTTGAGGGATCAACTGTAAGATAGGCTTCTGAAATTAGCAATATGAGATAACATTTGATACGAGGTGGTATTTGGGAATGGTAGATACGTATACGGTAGACTCAGGCAGTATTGGTTAGTTATATGTGTTAGTATGAGGTGGTGTTTGGTAGGTGTGTGTTAGTATGAGGTGGTGTTTGGTAGGTGTGTGTTAGTATGAGGTGGTGTTTGGTAGGTGTGTGTTAGTATGAGGTGGTGTTTGGTAGGTGTGTGTTAGTATAAGGTGGTGTTTGGTAGGTGTGTGTTAGGATAAGGTAGTGTTTGGTTGGTGTGTGTTAGTATGAGGTAGTATTAGGTAGGTGTATGTTAGTATGAGGTAGTATTAGGTAGGTGTATGTTAGTTTGAGGTAGTATTTGGTTGGTGTGTGTTAGTATGAGGTAGTATTAGTTTGGTGTGTGTTAGTATGAGGTAGCATTTGGTAGGTGTGTGTTAGTATGAGGCAGTATTAGGTAGGTGTGTTAGTATGAGGTAGTATTAGGTTGGTGTGTGTTAGTATGAGGTAGTATTAGGTAGGTGTGTGTTAATATGAGGTAGTATTAGGTAGGTGTGTGTTAGTATGAGGTAGCATTTGGTAGGTGCGTGTTAGTATGAGGTAGTATTAGGTAGGTGTGTGTTAGTATGAGGTAGTATTAGGTAGGTGTATGTTAGTATGAGGTAGTATTAGGTAGGTGTATGTTAGTTTGAGGTAGTATTTGGTTGGTGTGTGTTAGTATGAGGTAGTATTAGGTAGGTGTGTGTTAGTATGAGGCAGTATTAGGTAGGTGTGTGTTAGTATGAGGTAGCATTTGGTAGGTGTGTGTTAGTATGAGGCAGTATTAGGTAGGTGTGTGTTAGTATGAGGCAGTATTTGGTAGGTGTATGTTAGTTTGAGGTAGTATTTGGTTGGTGTGTGTTAGTATGAGGTAGTATTAGGTAGGTGTGTGTTAGTATGAGGTAGCATTTGGTAGGTGTGTGTTAGTATGAGGTAGTATTAGGTAGGTGTGTGTTAGTATGAGGTAGTATTTGGTAGGTGTGTGTTAGTATGAGGTAGTATTAGGTTGGTGTGTGTTAGTATGAGGTAGTATTAGGTAGGTGTGTGTTAATATGAGGTAGTATTAGGTAGGTGTGTGTTAGTATGAGGTAGCATTTGGTAGGTGCGTGTTAGTATGAGGCAGTATTAGGTAGGTGTGTGTTAGTATGAGGCAGTATTAGGTAGGTGTGTGTTAGTATGAGGTAGTATTAGGTAGGTGTGTGTTAATATGAGGTAGTATTAGGTAGGTGTGTGTTAGTATGAGGTAGTATTTGGTAGGTGTGTGTTAGTATGGGGCAGTATTAGGTAGGTGTGTGTTAGTATGAGGCAGTATTAGGTAGGTGTGTGTTAGTATGAGGCAGTATTAGGTAGGTGTGTGTTAATATGAGGTAGTATTAGGTAGGTGTGTGTTAGTATGAGGCAGTATTAGGTCGGTGTGTGTTAGTATGAGGCAGTATTTGGTAGGTGTGTGTTAGTATGAGGTAGTATTTGGTAGGTGTGTGTTAGTATGAGGCAGTATTAGGTAGGTGTGTGTTAGTATGAGGCAGTATTAGGTTGGTGTGTGTTAATATGAGGTAGTATTAGGTAGGTGTGTGTTAGTATGAGGCAGTATTAGGTAGGTGTGTGTTAGTATGAGGTAGTATTAGGTAGGTGTGTGTTAATATGAGGTAGTATTAGGTAGGTGTGTGTTAGTATGAGGTAGTATTTGGTAGGTGTGTGTTAGTATGGGGCAGTATTAGGTAGGTGTGTGTTAGTATGAGGCAGTATTAGGTAGGTGTGTGTTAGTATGAGGCAGTATTAGGTAGGTGTGTGTTAATATGAGGTAGTATTAGGTAGGTGTGTGTTAGTATGAGGCAGTATTAGGTCGGTGTGTGTTAGTATGAGGCAGTATTTGGTAGGTGCGTGTTAGTATGAGGTAGTATTTGGTAGGTGTGTGTTAGTATGAGGCAGTATTAGGTAGGTGTGTGTTAGTATGAGGCAGTATTAGGTTGGTGTGTGTTAATATGAGGTAGTATTAGGTAGGTGTGTGTTAGTATGAGGCAGTATTAGGTCGGTGTGTGTTAGTATGAGGCAGTATTAGGTCGGTGTGTGTTAGTATGAGGTAGTATTTGGTAGGTGTGTGTTAGTATGAGGCAGTATTTGGTAGGTGTGTGTTAGTATGAGGTAGTATTAGGTAAATGATAAGCTGTTCCTCCCATAAGGGCTAAAAATAATGAAGCCTAGCGTAGTATTACGCCTCCCGCACTTGGCATCGTCTCCGTCGCGTTAAGCTGTGCCGTTTGTTTCCTAAATTATGGTAAACATCTCGCGTCTTCTTTGTTGACATGGTAGTTAATTAATTCTCTTTGCGTTGATTGAAGAGACAATGGAATACCTTCAATTGGCAATCATTTCGTGTCAGCCGATATCATTGACTTGCTCGATCCCATTCATTAACGAAGGCAACCAAGTGTGGTGACGTTTGGTGAATTAGTAATTAGTATTCCCATTATCGACGTCGAAGTACACAATATTAGGTCTCTCCCTTTCACCAATCAGGATGCACTTCATAGTACAGTCAATCGCATTGCGTCTTGTAATGCGATGAGGCCGAGGTGACGACCAACTGTAAACAAACATCAACAGTACAATATTTTTGTTGTGATTTTTGCGCTGAAGATCAAATGTGATCTACGATACTTAATTGCAAGTGGAAGATCCACTGATGATGGTTTTTATCTATTTAAATGTATAGTTATTGTCTTTTGTTAGTGTCAGTATTTGTTAATTAAAGATGTGGCTGGGGAAGACCAACTCAGGAGACATGTAAAGTGGACACATTATACAGTAGTTTAATGAGTTTGTACCAAAAAAAGTGACGCTGTCTGCGTCTCTCTCTCTCTCTCTCTCTCTCTCTCTCTCTCTCTCTCTCTCTCTCTCTCTCTCTCTCGTATAACCTAATATAACCTGACCTAACCCTAACCGAACCTAACCTAACGGGAACCGAACTTAACCTAACCTAACCTAATTTTAACCTAACCTAACCTAATTTTAACCTAACCGAACCTAACCCAACCTAACCTACCCCCTTAGGAAGCGGTGGGGTGTTTAATCATCAGATGAAAAAAGCTTGGGGGTGAAGGCTAATCTAGATATAATTTCAGTATATTAAAATCACCATGTAAACAGCCATTGAGGAACCATCTTACCCGCCCCTGGCTGATATTGGGCCACAAACGTTGGTCATCTCGGCAATATTACGCTCATATCCATAAATTTTATGCATCATGGATTCATATTACTCTTTTGTCGTATATATGATCCTATGTAATTGGTCGCTTTACCACTATGGTCGTCCAGGGCGAAATTTGTTGGTTGGTGTTATATCTGGTTTATTGAGTTAGCCTAACCTTGGGAGGAAATAGCCTACGTTATTGAGAAAATAGCCAAATTTGGGGAGGAATTAACCACATGTGGGGAGAAAATAACCAAATTTAGGGAGATAGTAGCCAAACTTGGTGGGTAAATGGCCAAACATTGAGGAAATAGTCAGGTTCAGGAAAAAATAACCAAACTTAGTGTGTATTAGCCAAACTGTGTGTGTGTGCGGGCGTGTGCCTTACATATCGAGACAGCCAAACCCTATTCTTGCAAAAGCAGGAGAGAGAGAGAGAGAGAGAGAGAGAGAGAGAGAGAGAGAGAGGAATGTTATGAGATAGAAATAGCCTTCACGAGTTTGAATTAATTACAACGAACGACAGAAGCAACATAACATTAACACCGGGAAAATTATTGGAACGAACACAAGTCATCCAAAAGGAAAAGGACAAGAACTCAAAGATATGGATAATAAAGATGAAAAATTAAAGACAATGAAGACAAAAAAGGACAAGAGAAAGAGAGAGAAAATAAAGACAGTTAAGAAAGTAAAAGACGAGGGAAAGGGGAAACATAGTCACAGGAACAGAGAAGCGAGTGTTTACATTATTGAGGAGGGGTTAAAGGTGGCCGTGTTCAACACCTCGACTTGAATTAGGTTTCTGATTTCAGATTCAGAATTATTAAAGCAGAGGTGCGACTCTGTCTTTCTCTATTGCCAGTTTTCCTTTTTCCAATTTTTCCTGCTATTTTTTATTATTTCGCTGAGCTTTATTTTCTCTCAGTGTGGAAAGAGCTTTTTGGTTTTATGTTTTTCTTTGTTTTTTGTGTATTTCTTTGTGTATGTTTTTTGTTTGTTTGTGAATACGGTTTGTTTGTGTGTAATGTGTTTGTTGATATTGTTTGTTTGAAATGTTTTTGGTTTTGTTTATTGATGTTTTTTGTTCATGTTTTGTGTCATATTTAATTTTGTTCGTTTAATTAGTTGTTGATTAATTATAATTGTTCAATTTTTTACTTATTTATCATTTGCTTGTATTAATTATTTGTCTATATATTATATTTTTTCATAATTTTTCATCTTTAATAAGTTTTTGTTAATTTGTTGACTTATTAATTATTTAGTTTTT
The DNA here is from genome assembly GCA_958450375.1 of Homarus gammarus. NCBI lineage: Eukaryota > Metazoa > Arthropoda > Malacostraca > Decapoda > Nephropidae > Homarus > Homarus gammarus. The sequence goes on along the minus strand of CAUDMG010002880.1, from coordinate 200,298 downwards.
ATTATTTTTTAGATTTATTTCATTTTTTCTGTTCGTGTCTTTGCAAAGATTATGAAATTATATATATTTTATTAAAATAAAAACAAGGAAAACAGTGTACAGTAATTATATAAAATATTATAATGTAATTAAGTTAATATGAAACAATAATCTAGTTCGACATTTATTACAATAGAAAAAGTGATAATGAAATGAAACTTTTTTATTATTATATGAAAATAATTTAATCTACTTTTATAACAAGATCGAAAAGGAGATAATGACGCAATTAAAATGGTATTATAAGCAAATACAATCTACTTTTATTGGAAGAAAATGCAAGAATTTAATAAAATTTCCATTTTTATCAGAAACAAAATAGTAATATGTCAAAATTTATATAGTAAAAAAAGCTAAAGTTATAATCAAAGTCTTATAACGAAAGGAAAACTTTGACTGTTTGGGTAAGTAACTAGGAGGTGATAAAGACAAGTTAAGGGGAGATAAGGAAATGTCGAGGGGGAAACTTGGTACTGTGGGTGCGGGGCGATAGGTGGGTGTGGGTGGAGGTGTGGGTGATTGGGTGTGGATATGTGAGATGGTTAAAGGTGTGGGTGATATGGGTGATGGTGTGGGTGGTGGGATTTGGTGATGGTGTGGGTGGTGGGATTTGGTGATGGTGTGGGTGGTGGGATTTGGTGATGGTATGGGTGGTGGGATTTGGTGATGGCGTGGGAGATAGAATGGAAGATGGTGTGGGTGGGATGGGTGATGGTGTGGGTGGTGGTGTGGATGGGGTGATGATGGTGTGCGGGTGTGTGTGTCTTGGGGGGTGGTGGTAGTTGTAGAGGGAGTGTGGGTTTTTGAGGGTGAGTTGGGGGGGGGTGAGGTGCTGGTTTTGGTGGATTGAGCATAAAGGGTTAGCGGCATTCACCCCTTCCTCCCCCTAAAAGCCTTTCCTGTCCTAATAACCAATTGTACCATTAATAAAAACGAAATAAAAAAAATGGATTACTTTTATTTAGTGAACAATAACTAAGAATAAATTTTATTTTATTTACAGGGCGTCGATGTAAATAAACAGAGCTTCCAGATAACACCAGCGAGGAGCCCGCCAGCCTGGAGTATACTAGCTAGGAGTAAGAGGATTTGTTGCTATAGACCACAACTAGAGGACGCTGAACCATCTCACGCTAAGAGAGTTATTTTACCGAAGGATTGAACACCAAAGGGGAAGAAGAGATCATAAGCAAAACCGATCCTCAATGCAAACAGCAAAAATGTCCTCTATGCAAAAACTAGAAATAGCTTCTTTGCAAACAATAAGAGGCCTACTTTGTAAACAATAAAGCAGATATCCGTTGCAAACAATACACAGGTCCTCTTAGCAGACATCACAGACTCCCAGAAGTGCAAAGCGGTCCCAGTCCCATACGTCACGAACTTAAGGGACCACAAACTTCCCAAGAAGACCACAATCCATCCCAAGAAGACCACAGACCCCCAAAAGACCACAATCCACCCCAAGACCACCACAGACCCCCCAAAAGACCACAATCCACCCCAAGAAGACCACAAAGACCACAATCTCTCCAATAGTTCACACACCCAGGACCCTCTCTTGTAACCTTGACCATTGTTCTTACTCCTGACTTACACTTGACCCTCGAGAACGTGTCATCAACCATTTAACTAACAAGATCTCTATTAATTTCCATACAGTCACATTAACCTCCCACATTCCTAGTGAGCTTTACCCAGTGGCATTAACTTCTTCACAGAGCGGTTAATGTTTGCATGGCGCCAGTTTAATGATCTTTCCTCTATTCCATTAACTTTTATAGAGTCCCATTAACCTCTCCATAACCCTCTCCCCTCCCCCTTAACCTCAACACACCACCACCACCTTTTTACCATTACCACAAACTATCAACCTTTCTACCTCAACCTAGCCACCACTACCACCACCACAACCAACAAACCCTCTTCCTCCTCCCTAACTCCTCTTCTCCACAATGGACTTCGACGAGATCCTGCCTGACCTGGGGGAGTACGGCACCTACCAGAAGCTAATCCTATGGTTCCTGCTGCTGCCGGGGACAATGCCCTGCGGCTTCCACGCCTACAACCAGCTCTTCATGGCCTCCACCCCCGACCACTGGTGCCTCGTGCCAGGCCTCGACCACACCAACCTCTCCCTGGAGGTTCTCAAAAACCTTAGGTGGGTGTGAGAAGCTGTTGTTGTTGGTTGAGATTAAGTAATACCGGACTCGGAACCTAACCTAACCTAGCCTACCTTGACCTAAGACTGGATTAACCAACAGCCCACACGGCTGATAAGTGGCGAAAAAAAATAATCCAGCTTACCCTGTTTAACCTAACCTACCATTACTTAACTAATTTGACCTAATGTTAATTCAACCAGCGTAGCCTATTTAACTTAAGCTACACTAACTTAACCTAAGTTAAACTAACTTGAATCTATTTTTAATTAAAGTAGCTGAACTTAACCAAATTTCCCCCTAATCTAACCTAACCTACTCCTAACATACTCGTAGTGTACCTCTAACCTAACCTAACCTAACCAATCTGTACTTAAGGCGTAGAGTCCTGAGCGTAACTTTGATGTCATTTTTGGTTCATGTAACTCAAGTCATAAAACTACCTGAGGGATATTCTTCCATCATCAAGTTATGAGGACTGTTCTTTCTTTCTTTCTTTTCCTCTGAGTTCGCTGGGAAGACGAGAGAATAAATGCCAGTTTTCTTGCTGACACTAAATGTAGGAGCATCTAGGCAACCATTATTCATGTACAATTACGTTGGACTGGCCATGTTACCAGCAGGGACAACAGTAGACTGCCAAAGCATCTACTCTATAATAACCTAACGATTGGGAAACGTGTGTGTGTGTGTGTGTGTGTGTGTGTGTACAGGGTGGTGTAATGCATCTAGTGTGGCAGCATTATGTTAGTGTTAAGGTGCAGGCACTGCTTGCTTCCTCTCGCTTTCATCTACCGCAGCTGGTTAGCCCTCCTGGCGAACAGAGAAGCAGTTGCATAAGTTTTCCCCTGCCAGTACACAGTCTCTTCAACATCAAGACTCCTGCTGTGTCTCCTCGTGGCAACACACGGTAACCGGGTGCCTCGTGGGCCCAGGCTAGATCAACAGGGGATTTCGGAGTAGCAGTGGGCCCCAGAGGGATGGCACATAGGCCCACTGGCATGTGGACACGTCCTGGCGCCTACCAACCACTGCCCCGCTGCCTTGCGGATTAACCTTGGTAGGTATAAGGCTACGGGTGTAAACCCCAAACGAAATATCTGCAATGGAGCCCGACATCAGAGCTCCAACAAGACCCCAACGGCGGTATAAGCAGAAAAGATGACCACCATGGAAATCCAACAACTACACTGGCAAACGAACGCAATGCATGATGGACAGGCTACTAAGGCGAAACCCAACAAACTGGGCTATCGGTAATCCATTGTAACTCTCCCTCTCCCCAGTGGTTGCAACACTTGCACCACTGGATCAGGAAAAGGGAGAGTCAAGATGTGTGGTTGCAGTCTGCGCTCCTGCCTCACCACATAAATCAAGTCGTGCACAGCCATCATCCACCTCATCATACTCCTCATCATCATCAAACTCTTATGCCCCAAAATTACAAAGGCAACGGACGAGTGGCGATGGGGACAGACAAAGATGACTGCCAGGAGTCTCTAGTCACAACTCTGCACATGGGCGGCACAGGTAAGATGATCGCTTACGCACTGAGATCAAGGCAGCATGGCAATCCGGTCCTGTCTGTGCGACTGAGCAGCCGTTTCGAGGAGCCACTCTGCTCACCCCACATGAGGAGGGGGCAAGAAAAGGTGCCCTAAAAATTGTCTGCCTAAAGAACCACCCTGACTGGGCAATCGCACCCAGTAAGGTCATCCTAATGCGGTCGAAAACAATTATAATCCCAGATCAAAACAAAAACAAACTATACAGCCTCTTCTGGTCACTGCACGGAATGTCAGGACTGTTCGTGTTCTGGGTAATAAGTTCAATATACAGGAGCGAACACAAACACCTGTATAGTTTTGTAGGTTCGATTTACTGGACAAGAGATATGTACACAAGGGGAGTAGCGCTCCTCAACCTGTCCGCTGGTCAACTGCTCTATAGACGACGTATGGCAAGTGATACTTTAACAGCTTCCATACGTCGCCAGGCACATTAATTAGGCATGTGGGACATCTTAAATATATTGCCACATGCTACTAGCTAGGCTAAATAAATAATGTATATAAATGGAGCACATACATAAAATACATACATAATATAAATACAGCATACAGAATATACATACACCTCCCTCCCCCCTATACGCTCATAGCAAAGTCTTGAGCGGACCGTTTCTTTTGGATCCGTTCTGAGCGTCGAGGGACTTGATCACTGGGAAGGGTATGGGACTCAACACTGGTGGCGGGGTCAGCAGAAGGCATTGTTACGGGGCGGAGAAAACGGCGGTTCCTCCACCACACACGACCACTGGGTAACCGCACCTGGTAGTCCCGTGACCTACCGAGACCCATGACTACGCCTACTTTGTCCCAACGTAGGGAGGTCGGGTCCTGAACACGGACTTGGGTGCCGACACTCAACCTGGGGAGAGAACGGGCGTGGTCGTTGTAGCGGGCGACGACGTCCTGAACACGTTCGGCGGCTCGGCGATCACAATCCTCTGTCTTGGCCTGCCACTCCTTGGAGAAGGATTGAGGGTGAGCAGGGACACAAGAACGAAGGGGGCGTCCATACAAAACCTGGGCAGGGGAGCGTCCGGTGTAGTTAGGTGTGTTGCGGAGTTCAAGAAGACCCCGGTCGAAGGCCTCGCAGTCAATGTTCCCAGAAGGGGCCACCTTAAGGATGAGGTGCTTCAGGGATTTGACAGCAGCCTCAGCGTGGCCGTTGGACTGCGGGTAATGGGGCGATGACAACACATGCCGGACTCCCCATCGGTCGAGGAACACAGCAAAGTCCCGGCTTGTGAACTGAGGCCCTCCGTCGGTTCGCAGGCGCACAGGAACGCCCACGTCACGGAAGTAGTGGCGGAACTTGCTGATGGTGGCGGCAGACGTCGTGTCATTACCGCACTTGATGACAACCGGCCAACCAGAGAGACGGTCGATGATAACAAGGAAGGACTTTCCTGACACAGAGAAAAAGTCGGCTGACACAGACTCAAAGGGGCGGGTGGGGTTGTCGTCACTCATGAAGGGTTCCTGCTGCTGGCTGGGTTGTAATACTTGGCAGGGCTCACACGCACGGACAACATTGGAGATGTCGGAGTTGATGCCGGGCCAGAACACAGTCTGTCGTGCACGTCGTTTGGTGGCTTCAGCTCCACGGTGACTGTCGTGAAGGCGAGCCAAGACGTGGGGACGTGATGCAGCAGGGACAACTACACGTGCTCCGTACAGAACAAGGTCTCCGTCGCAGTAGAGTTCATTGCGGAGTTTCCAATACGGGAGCAGGGTGTTGTGAAGATCGTAGCGGTTGCTAGGAAATCCATTCCTCACACACTCGACAAGTCGGACGTAGGAAGGGTCATCTCGGGCCGCTGTTCGAAGGTCCTCCATTGCCTTGTCGTCATCTGGTGACAGGTCCGAACGAAGGGATTGGACGGCATGGAGAGTGACCACAGTCCTGACGGAAAGAGCGAGGTCGGCGTCGAGCACATGGTCTTCTGGAGTAGGGCGGCTGACAGGAGAGCGGGATAAGGCATCAGGGATGCAGAGCTCCTTACCAGCACGCCACACTGCTGTGAAGATGTACGCCGAGAGCTTCTCTTTCAGACGCTGGAGGCGAGGGTTCTCAACGGCGTCCAGCGTGTAGTGGTTGAGGATCGGGACAAGCGGGCGATGGTCGGTCACTAGGTGAAAGTGTTGCAGGCCTATGAGGTAAAACCTGCACTTGGACATCGCCCAAACCACAGCCAACAGCTCCAACTCAATAGTGGCGTAGCGCGTCTCAGTGTCAGAGAGGAAACGCGAGCCACACTGGACGAGCCGGAACTGCCCTCCACCATGATCCTGCAGTAGGGCGTATCCCACGCCATACAAGCGTGAGGCATCTGTCTGCAGAACTGTCGGCAAGGCTGGGTCAAACGTGGCGAGGACAGGTGGACGAGACAGGGCCTGTTTCACTTGCTGGAAGGCCTTGTCGTGGTCGGGGGTCCACAGGAATGTCCTCTTGGGGCTCATCAGGGGCGAAGTGGTTGAGCAGCTGCGGAGATGTCCGACGAAAACTCTGCTAACTGGTTGACGAGACCGATGAAGGACCTCAAGTCGGTGAGGTTAGCAGGGGTGGGAAAATCCGTGATGGCGCGGACCTTTTCCGGGTCAGCTGCGATACCATTCCCTGAGAGGGTGTACCCACAAAAGTCAACTGAAGAGCTGGCCAGAACAAACTTGTCGGCATTTAGGGTAATGCCGTGCTTCCGGCACCTGTTGAGTACCTCGTAGATACGGCAGAGGTGATCCATATAATCCTCGTCGTACACGAGTATGTCGTCGACCACTTTCACGCAGTTTGCCAGACCTTGTAGAGCCATATCACCTCGAAGACAGAAAGCGTCTCCTGTAGCGGCGAATCCCATGGGGCCACGGCAATAACTGTAACGTCCATGCGGGGTGATGAAAGTTGTGAGTGGTCGGTCTTCTTCGGCAAGCTCTATCTGCCAGTATCCACACAAGGCGTCCATCGTCGTGAAGAAGCGCGCCTTCGGGTTCACACTGCGTATAGCTGCAAAGGGCGTGGGAGAAGGGTGCGCAGGACGAGACACCTGGCTGTTGAGCTTGGAGAGGTCAGTGGTGATCCGAACACCACCTTTAGGTTTTGCGACGACAACCATAGGGTGACACCATGGAGACGGGTCATCGCCGGTTGGTGCAATAATTTCTTGGGCGACCATGGAGTCCAGCTCGTTTTTGACCGCCTCGCGGAAGGCCAGGGGAACCAGTCGAGGGGTGTAAATAGCGAAGGGCTTCGCGTCGTCCCTCAGGTGGATCCTCATGGGGGGACCTGCCATCTTCTTGAGAGGCTTGGATTCCAGAGCGGACTTGGTCACCAGAACGTCGCTGAATTCCTTCAGGAAGTACTTCCGAGCATCCGAAGGAGAGGTGTCACTGGCAAGAGGCAGGGGTAGGGCGGCAGCAGGGTCGTTGCTGCTCCCTTTTTGCACCCTGTTGGCGTGTTTTACCTCAAGAATAGGTTTGGGGAAGTCCTGGGAGATGATGGCCAACTCTTGACAATGTCTGTAGGACAGCAAAGGAGTCGGGACACCGTTATGCACATCAATCCAGGCTTGACACGACCTGTTGCCAAAGGTGACTTGTGCTTGGAGTGAACCCAGGGCCGGGGTCATCTGTGAACCATCTGCCATAAAGCGGAGATCCTTGGGGGGCGGTCCTAGATCACTTGGAGAGAGCCCCAAGCATTGCAAATGCTGGGGACCGATGACTGTAGCATCAGCGCCGGTGTCGGGCAACATCTGAAGACGGGATGACACACTGCGGTAGGTCACAATGACACTGATGTACTGGGGGACTTTGGTCCTGGGACGCGGGGGGGGGGGGGAGCACACATTCCTAATATGGCTCGAGCGTTGTCCAGGGTCGTCATGCTTCTGATTGGAAGACTGTGGGCGGCCCTCTCTGGTGGAAGGGAGCTGAAGCTTCCGCCGACGCTGTCCCTTGGGTTTGTTGGAAGGGCAACACTTGTCATAGTGGCCCAGACGACCGCACACATTGCACTGGACGCGTTTGGCTGGGCACCGTACTGTGAGTGACCAGTGGCCCTTACGGTCACAACTGTTGCATGTAGACTCAGCAGCTGGACACACCTGTGTTCCGTGCTGCTTACCACAGTTGTTACAAAATGAACCGGGCGTGGACGTGGTGGGCGAAGGCGTAGGAGCAGACTTCTTGTCCTTCTTGTACCGGGACACAGCGCGTACAGCTGTAGGGGGAGCTCGGATGGCAGAGGTGGCACACCTGGCAGCCTCATAGGAGCGACATATCGTCAACACATCCTTGAGAGAAGAGGAAGAGTCGAGGGAGGTGAGGCGTTGGACAAGTTCCTCGTCCTTAACACCCATCAGGATCACCTGCTTCAACTGGGTCTCCTCGCACTGCTGGTGGTGGCCTAGACATATATCTACCTCTTCCGAGGCTCTCTTAAGACGTACATAAAAGGCGTCAAAAGTCTCACCCTCCATCTGTCTGCAGCTAAACAATTCCCTCCTGCGCAGAGCTTCATTCTGCTGTCCTTTGATGTGCCGTTGTAGAATGTCCAGTACCTCCTCTACAGACAGCGAAGAGGTCGGAGGTACCTGCAGCGTATGTTCTAAGACACGCTGAATTTCCAAGGACAGGCACATACGCAGCTGGATGAGTTGTTTAGGCTGTGACAAACTCTGGAGATCCACCATTGTAGAATAATCAGTCCACCGTCGCCGCCATTCACGAAAAGTCTGGAAATTCACATCAGGCTTCAAGATGGGCGGTGTTTGAGCAGCTGCTTTAGGTGGGGCTGGTGGGCGTGAAGAGAGCATTGATGAGGTATCTGAACCATTCAGTACCGAGGCAGTGTTAGAGCCAGGGGCTTGGTTAACAGTGAGGCGAGATATCAAAGCTTCAAACCGTGCACTGTCTTCCAATCTCCGTTGGTGGTCTCTCTCTGCCTCTGCTTGCCTTCTGTGTTCATCCGCCACACGTCTGCTAGCTTCATCCTCGCGCCTTTCATCTCTCATAAACTTCATTAAAGCAATTATCTCTGGAGACAACGCTGAATATCGAGGTGAAGGGCTGCGCGATGTTGTGGGAGCTGGAGCGTCATGGTCAGCCTGGTCATCCATCTCTGCAGAGCTATCATCCGACTGACTCATCCGGGCGCTGGCTCCACGACTGCGTAGGGCACGAGACATAACTACTTCATCTGTGTACTGTGTCTTAAGTCAGTGTTGACCGGTCAGCCCGTCGTATCAACAAGATCTCAGACAAAAAATTAATTAAATACACAGATAAGTAGATTATATATATAAAATATATATAAGGGAATCGCCGCGGTCAGTGTGTTAGTACATGTATGTGTGTGTGCGCGCGTCTGGGTGGGAGCAGTCTTCTCGAGCTGTGAGGGGGGGGGGGGGGGGTGGAGATGGCGAGGAGCGTCAGTTACCCTCAAGGAATGATGAGAGGAGGATGTGAAAAACGTTACTCCTTACAAATGCCCAGAACATGCCGTGTACCTTGGGAATCCTTTAGAACAAGGTCACACATGAATGGCACGAAACACACAATGCACTAAACACTTCACAGAAAATCACTGTCACTGACACTGCACAAAGTTGCTAAATTCTTCGAGGAGGGGTGGCGGGCGGCGGTTGGTTGACACAGGGAAGGAGTCCATAAGCCGGCTTTCCACAAACTTTGCACTGTCACTCGTAATTATCCAGTAAAACCGGTTCACTGCGCCATGTTCGTGTTCTGGGTAATAAGTTCAATATACAGGAGCGAACACAAACACCTGTATAGTTTTGTAGGTTCGATTTACTGGACAAGAGATATGTACACAAGGGGAGTAGCGCTCCTCAACCTGTCCGCTGGTCAACTGCTCTATAGACGACGTATGGCAAGTGATACATTAACTGCTTCCATACTTCGCCAGGCACATTAATTAGGCATGTGGGACATCTTAAATATATTGCCACACGCTACTAGCTAGGCTAAATAAATAATGTATATAAATGGAGCACATACATAAAATACATACATAATATAAATACAGCATACAGAATATACATACAAGGACCCTTTTGGATACTGACACAAGTGAGCGTCCTGAAAAAAGAACCGCCCTCGTGGGAAAAGAGCTGTTTAAGTATAAAATCGACATAGTGAGTCCCGGTTCCCAGACGAGGGTCGACTCACAGAACTGGGGTCTGGCTATACTTTCTTCTGGAAGGGTAAGCCTGCAACGGAGAGAAACGGCATTCATGGAGTTGACTTTGCCATCCGCCAATGCATCCTGAACAGACTAACTGAAATGCCTGTTGGGATCAATGAGCACCTCATGACGCTCGGAGTCCCACTGAATCACTCCCTTCAATCCATTTTCATCAGTGTATACAGTATGCCCTAACACTGGATGCAGAGGATGACGTCAAAGAGGCCTTTCATCCAGACCTTGACAGAATGCTAACCTCTATACCCAGAGAAGATAAGGTTGTGCTCCTTGGTGACTTCAATGCCAGAGTTGGCAGAGATGCCGACATTTGGCAGGGAATCATAGGGAGAAATGGACAAGGCAAGTGTAATCCCAACGGCCTACTCCTCAGCGAGTGTGCTGCACACAACCTCACTGTCACCAATACCTTCTTTAGGCAGGCCAACAAGTTGAAGGGTTCATGGCAACACTCACGATTCAAACACTGGCATCTCATTGACCACATCATTTTCAGAGAAAGAGATCGCCGAGAGGTCCTCATTCCCTGACCCGAGCCATGTGTAGCTCAGGCCAATGCAATACTGATCATTGGCTCGTCAGGGCCAAGGTTTCACTTCAGGCCACGTTTTCGCTTCACGTCACCCCAAAACGGTGAAGCCAACAAGCCTCCAGAAGTCTAAACACAAAGCGTCTGGAGGATCCAGCAGTAGCACATACTATACTGCCAGATTCTGGGTTCACTAATTCTAAGGGGATAACTTAACTTTATTCTTAATTTTAAGGTCGCTGCCACCAGACCCCCTCTGGACAGCATATGGCTCGTTAGGTAGCGGGCAGAGCAAGCTAGGCATTGGGTTGGGTTTTTCATTGACCAAATCGGTAGTGGGAAGAAGGGTGAAACAACAAGCATGTCTTAACTAATTTATTCTTTAAAACATATTGCATCCCGGCAATATACAAGAATAGTTGGCCTTCCTCAGAAGAACAATTATGACTTACGTTATACTGCTCAACAACACACGTCTTACACCCATACTTAACAATCACTGACCTCCTTATCTCGGTCATTCCTTCTTACACTGACGCCCAACACAACAGACTGCTCCACCTGTTAGAATATAGCACCCTGGGTTACAGAATAGCACCACATCACCACATTACAGCACCATATCACCACATTACAGCACCACCTCACCACATTACCGCACCCCGGTTACACTCCACACCTACAAGTATGGAACTCCTCATTATTTCTAGGTACACATATCAGGCACCTCGTTTGCACACCGCTCTTGGTGGGTAGAGAGGGGTACTTCCCAAGTAACTATACCAGTACTGTTTCTACTCCAGGTATTCTAGGTCGCTCCAAGTGACGACCGCGAATCTTCTCAAACATACTATTATGTGCTCCTCTTCCTGGGTGGTGATATGCCGGGAATCCACAGGTTCACAGTGGAAGAGCATAACGGTGTACAGTCACCTCACATGGTGCAGCCATCACGGAAGTAATGGCCGATGTTCTGAAGACGCTCAGAACGCTTGGTACCTGTTTGGTGAGAAGTTGAGGCATCACTAAGAATAATGCCTGAGGGGCTTTCATCACCCCACACTAGTACACTATGACTTCACTTAATAACATCAGGCAAGGTTTTGAGATGTAAAAACTGCTAGATAAGTCTTTTTTTTTAGGGCTGAATATAGCACGATGAAGTTCACTGACCTCTTTTGGTGAGAAGTCGGGGCATCACTAAGGGCGATGTCCCGTTCCTCTCAATGACTTAGGCCTACAGTTTCCAATCTTTAATTTTCACTTTGATTTCGTATGGTTCTCACATGAACACTTTCCTATTTATTGTGACCTTATGCCTTATAAATACATATCTTAATCCTAAATTACATACTAAATTCAGGATGTGGTTTGACAGTTCCTGGGGAAATTAATTGGGCAATATCATCAACTCAAAACTGTAGTCCGGGCACAAGTGATGCTAACTCTGAACAAAAGCCCCTCACACATTGCACTCGTTGAACACAGACATAAGATTCTCTGATCACTGTACATGTCGTGGGTATACATCACACGAGATAACGAGGTGTATTAAGTTCACACCGATGCATGCAAGATATTTCCTTTGAAGTATAGTTTCTGGATCACTTCCAACACTTCACGTAGGTCTGATACATTTATCCTTTTTCCAAATGAATGTTCTTTTATAGCTCCATCTGCTACCTGCGGTCGCCATTTCACTAATGGTTCACAGTCGTCAGTAGAATGACCTTCAAACACGATCTACACTTAGCCCTAATAGTACACTAGTTCGTATCTATTGGACTCTCCCAACCATCTTATAGATACCCTGAGTTCTCCTTAATGCTATGAGTACAGTACATACACTTAATATTATATACCCGTACCTGGGTATAATTCATCAAATAATTCATAAACATTCAGTAGGTGAGTTATCCTTCATCAACATTTCCCGTTTTCTGATATTCTACAAGCAAGGTGGGTTTGAATGTTAGCGTAATATGAATTAAAGAGTTTTTAGGGATGACAATGATGTGCGCAGTACAATACTTTCAGAGAGCAGCTCGAACATGGGCTGATAAACAACCCAACAAAAACAACCCAAATCCAAGTGCCAAATGGGGTATTTTCGACACTGTCATGACAAAAACCCACAGAGCCCCTCGGCCAGATCGAAAGAATACACCAGAACTGGTTTGATGAAAATGACCCGGAAATCAATGCACTCATCGAAGATAACGATGCTGCATTAACTGACTGGCAGAACAACCCTCAGTCTCGACCAAAGCTGATACATTCCACAAGAAGATAGCGGTGGCCCAGCGTGAACTTTGCAGCTAAACACAAGATGAGGGAATTTTTCATTCCACTAAAACATTTTATGGGCCAGTCACTCATTGCCCAGTCCCCCCCCCCCCCCCCCCCCCCCGCTCATCAGACTGTAACTCCCTAATTAAAGATGAAGAAGGCCCCCTTCAGCGTTGGAAAGAGCACTACCATCCGCTGCTCAACCGAAACACTGATGTGGATGTCCTGACTACCCAGCAGGTCCCTCAGTATCCAGAGCTGACCCATCTCAGCTATCCTCTGTCCCTGGATGAGGTAGTTACTGCCATCAAACAGAAGTAAAATAACAAAGCCTCAGGGTCTGATGGAATCCCAGTTGAGGTGTATAAAGCAGGAGGACCTCTGCTTACCAACTGTCTTCACTCTGTTGTTATTAATAATAATAATAATAGTAATAATAATAATAATAATAATAATAATAATAATAATAATATTATTATTATTGTTATTATTATTATTATTATTATTATTATTATTATTATAATTATAGTTATTATTATTATAATTATAATTATAATTATAATTATAATTGTTATTATTATTATTATTATTATTATTATTATTATTATTATTATTATTATTATTATTATCATTATTATTATTATTATCATCATCATCATCATCATCATCATCATTGTTATTGTTATTACTATTACTATTACTATTACTATTATTATTCCTTACTACCTTGGCAGCATCCCGTACGACAACACCTCCCAGCAGTTCAGCCGCTGCCAGAGGTACGACTACAACTTCACAGTTCACCTGGAGAGCCTGGATGGAGGAGGAGAACAGGTCGTGAGACCTCCTGAGGGGGCCAGGGTAGTGCCATGTGATCGAGGATGGCACTATGACCTCGAGAAGCACTCCACTTCGGTCGTCTCAGATGTAAGTACAAGTTTGCGAAGGTTGTTGTGAAGCACCAAGGGCCTGTTTCTTATTTGGTCACATTTTCTTTACTTCTGCTATAATGTTATTTTGAAGGGTTGTCTGATTTATTTATGTAATAGTGTCATTGGTGTTTCTTCACCGAGGTTTCTGTTGAGGTACGAACGTGAAGTGGGAAAATTTACATGAAGACGTTTCAATGCAACAAGAAATGTAACATAATGTAACCTAACATAACCTAACTCAACCTAACCGACCTCTAAAAAGTGTGGAGTGATGGTTAAGGCTCGAATTAAGAATGGTGGTTTGAACCTGGGATTTGAGCTTGGCTCAGGCGTGTGAGTCGGGATTCGTCGATCCGAGATTTCCTGCAGTGGATTACCCATATTCAGAACATCGGCTTGAACCCCAGATCGGATAATCTGTTGCATTTTCTTCAATTACGAGCAAGGCTTCGAACACTGAAATTCCAGCCAACCGCCTTTCATTTACACCATTACGACAGCCAATCACCACCGAGAGCAATGTTTACAAGATTATGGCGGCAACTATGACTCGACGAGTTTTTAAGGAGAAGAAATATCTCCTTGCACATCATAAGTTACTTTTGTTACTATAATTACAATCAAATTATAATGATTTACGGTACTTTGTTACAACGTAGCTGTGTTGTTATATAATAACAAAGAAATTCATAGAGGAAGAACAATTACATACAAATTGTAGATATAATCCTGGACAGGTGTCAGTATTCATAACCAAAGCACGATGAACCAATGCAGGGCGTATTAACCTGGCTAGGTTAGGTTAGGGTTTTTTTCTGTTCTTTTAACCCCACATTTCCCCTGATATAGTAACGGAAAAGTCTTTCCTTCATTAATACATTAAAATCAAAATGCACTCAACATTTTTTTTAATTATATTGAAAATACATCAAAATAGTTTTCCTTAAGAAAAACACCCAAAATAAAGATGCATCAGCGTTCTTTACTTTTACCTGCTTGATCTTCATGGACCACAAACACGAAAGTACTTAATACATTATCATAACTCATTCAATAACCAGAATTTTTTTAACCTGCAGAAACTTTTCGTTGCGAAGAATATCAAAGCAATCATCAGCTGATGAATGGGAGGTAGAGGTGCACCAGAGCCAACAGGTCTGTCAAGTAGATGCTCCATATCACGGAAAATATTACCGAAATCTCCCTTGCTGGACCTATATCGTTGTCTGAATTGCGTCATCATAAAAACTGATAGGATTCTGCCTATCTACCATCAGTCTTCTCTCTACAAAATTTCCAATTTGACGATATTGCCGAAAACCGCGCTCTGTCAAAATTGAATGACCGATCGACCGCTAAACCTGCCTCCAGGCTGGATTAACGAGAGGATAGACAAATCCGTTCTCAAACCCTGTTTAAACCTTCATGCGGTTTCAAACCAGCATTCTGAATTTGGGCCTAGGTGTATTTTGGCGTCTAAGCGCGTGCACGTGTACGTGTGTGTGTGTGTGTGTGTGTGTGTGTGTGTGTTTGTTTGTTTGTTTGTTTGTTTGTTTGTT